>OU015759.1:5544301-5560728 GCA_907169655.1 Acomys percivali | reverse complement strand
ATGTATATGTATATGTATATGTATATGTATATGTATATGTATATGTAGCTAGGATAGCACTGACTCTGCATTCTCATGGTCAATCACTGCACAAGTGCCTCTCTGATAGGTATAAGAGGGTAGAAGTGGCAGATACCACTTGTCATCTCATTCTTCGGGACTCTGAAGTGAAACAGAAAGAAGGGAGCTGGAGGTGAAATATTCTCAGTAGGCAGGATCCCTGCCTGTGATCACAGCTTATGGAGTAGAATATGGAGATGCCTCAAAGTAGGATGGGAGAAACACTGGAGTTAATGCTTAATAAATTCGGAATTTAAAATGAACCTTTGAGAGATGACTCAGTGTTAATGAGTACTACATGGTCTTGAATTGAACTGCTTTGGTTCCCAGGAGCCATATGGTGACTCTGGAATCCTTGGGCACTGTACATACATGGTGCACAGATACAGAAAAACATTCACACATGCAAATAAAATGAAATAGCTTAGAGATGAACCTTTACAAAATGTGATGTCTAGATATATTTTTAAAATGTGAGGTGTAGGCACATTTTTTCAAGTAATCAGCACTCAGAATTTTCACTTTGGAGGAAAAAGGGAAAAAAAGAGGGACTGTCTCATTCAGACAATACATAGAAAAAGAGTAATTTCTTCCTACCATCAACATAAGATAGAGTTTTGCTTGTGAAAGCAAGTCACTGAGAATGACTTTTATATTCCAGTCCTCCCTGTGTTTCCTGATTGTGAAGCAATGGAACTTGCAGCCTGGCTTCCTGGCCCTGATGAACTGTAGGGTCCCTCTTTAACTATAAGCACAAATAAACTCTTCCTTAATTTTCTTCATGTTATTCTGTAATTGAGAAAAATAGCAATACAGCACCATCATGGTGAATA
The DNA here is from genome assembly GCA_907169655.1 of Acomys percivali. Taxonomy (NCBI): domain Eukaryota; kingdom Metazoa; phylum Chordata; class Mammalia; order Rodentia; family Muridae; genus Acomys; species Acomys percivali. The sequence goes on along the minus strand of OU015759.1, from coordinate 5,559,835 downwards.
GAAAGAAAATAGAAACTCCCAAACTCACCTCCAAGGTCAAAAGAAAGGAAATATATCCCCTCCCCTACCCATTTCCACCATTGTATTTGAAACTCTAAATTTTTCTCCTGGTAGTTTTAGATATGACACTAAAATGTTGGATGTATTTTAAATTCATTTATGTGCAGAGATCTGGTTTCGCTCTTCAATGTGTAGAAATAAGTGTAGAATCGTTTTTAACTAGGTAGATTTTTTGCAAATTACATTTTTGATATCTTAGTCAAAATTTAGATGGCTAGAAGTTAATGAACTTATTCCCTGGCCATCTATTCTATTATTTGGTTTCCATGTCTGTACCATGTTAACTATAGGTTGGTTTTATATATTGTCTTTCTCATTTGAGGTATGTAGGCATTTATATGAGGAAGAGTGTGCTATTTTATTCATGCACACAATTGTGGTGATTAATCCATGGTAGTCAGTATGCCTACTACCTTAAAGTTTTATCATTTATTTATTATCCAACCCAAATGGGTGCATAAGCTAGCCAGATTTTACCAGAAATTTTCAGATTATTGGTAACTTTTCATGAAATATGAACCAGTCAAACGAATCAGTGATAAACCCAGAGCCACTGACATTCTTCAATGTGACATTAAAGAAAAGTATCAATGACACAATCATTGAATTTATTAACTCAGGGCAACTGGCATTACCTACACTGTACCTTCACAAGAATGGTCCTGTCAACAATCTGTTATGGAAAGAAAGAGTCTCACTGGGCCCTATGACTGACTGCAGAACAATTGCTTATTGATACACTGTGAGTGATGCAGGGTCATTGTATAAAACTGTGTAACAGCTGAGCTGGACAGACTCCAAAAGATAGTCTCAACATCTAGTCAAACAGATGGCCCTAGTTAAACTCAGTGAGTCACAATGCAAAATGAATGAACACAGGAAAGAAATATATGGGTCTGGGTTACATCATTCAGCATGACCTTTTCTAGTTCAACCCATTTGCCTACAAATTTCATGACTTCCTTGTGTAAATGAAGCAGTTTCTTTATCCATTCTCTGATGGAGGGACATCTGGGTTGTTTCCAGTTTCTGGCTATTATGAATAAAGATGCTAAAAACATAGTTGAGCAAATATCTTTGTTGTATGGTGGAGCATCTTTTGGGTCTGCTACTAGGAGTCTCAGATAGACTCACCATCATGCCCTAGCTGGAGCCTATTCTGTTTTAGGTATCCAGATTGACGCAAATAAACCCCTGTCCAAGATTTCTTTTCTCTGTGCAAGCCCTCTGTCCTCCAGACTCCACTCTTCCCAGGTCTGATATCAGAGATAATTGAGATAATTTCTCTCCATACTCCCACTATTACCATGTTACCTCTCTTTAACCACTTCAGCTTTCTATTCTATTTTCACATCTGAGTGAGATTAAGCAGAGTCTCTTGAGTGCTCCTTGTTACTTATCTTCTTTAGGTCTGTGAATTGTAGTATGTTTATCCTGTACTATGTGAGTAAAATCCACTTATACATGAGTACATATTATATGTGTCTTTCTGGGCCTGGGTTACCTGACTCAGGACAAACTTTTCTGGTTCTATCCAGTTCAAATTGCATGATTTTCCTCTTTTTAATATCTGAGTAATATTCCATTGTGTAAATGTACTGCACTTTATGCATTCTTCAGTTAAGGAATATGTGGGTTATTCCCAGTTTCTGGTTATTATAAATAAAGTGGCTATGAGCAAAGATGAACAAATGTCCTATTTGTATGTAGAAGCATCTTTAGGGTATATACCCAGGAGAGATATATCTGGGTTTTGAGGTAGGGCTATTCCCAATTTCCTGAGAAAGTTCCAATTTGATTTCCAAGGGTTCTAGAAATTTGCATCCCCACAAAGTATAGAAATGTGTTCCCATTGCTCCACATCTTTGCTAGCATGTGCTGTCACTTGAGTTTGATCTTAGCCATTCTGATAGGCATGAGATGGAATTTCAGAGTCATTTTGATTGGCATTTCCCTTATGATTAAGAACATTGAGCATTTATTTAAGTGCTTCCATTTGAGATTCCTTTGTTGGGAATACTCTGTTTAGCTCAGTATACCATTTTTAATTGGATTATTTGGTTTTTGGTGTTTAATTTCTTTTTAAAAAATTTAAATTTATTATAATTTATTCAGATTACATCTCAAATTTATCCTCTCCCATTCCTACTCCTCAGCCCTACCCCCTTTCCCTAGACCTCTGACAAAAGGGGTCTTGTCCCTCACCATATGACCAGAGCCTACCAGGTCTCATCTGGATAGCCTGCCTCCCCTTCCTTTGTGTGCCCCTTGGCCTCCCCACAAAGGCAAAGTGATCAAATCATGGCACCAGAGTTCATGTTAGTTCCTGTTCTCTCCACAACTGTGGAGAATGAGCTGTCCATTGGCTATATCTGAACACTGGGTCTTGATTTACTGCATGCATTGTCCATGGTTGAGACAACAATTTGTGCAGCCTCCCCACCCCAGGTCCAGATCTCCTAGCCTTGATAGTCTCTTTGTGGGGCTCCTGAACCCTCAGGGTCCTTTCATTCCACCATTCTTCCACACCACTCTCAGCATTCCACCCAGAGTCCAACAGTGAGTCTCAGCATCTGTCCAAATACCCTGCTGGGTAAAGTCTCTCAGAGGACATCTATGTTGGGCTAATATCCACTTTAAGTGAGTATATACCATGCATGTCTTTCTGGGTCTTGGAAAAGTCCCAGTGAGGAAGACACTCACCACATGGTTTGCTTAGAGAATCTAGTAAAGATTAGATTAGGTGGGGACATTAACCCCCTCATGATTATTCAGCCATCCTTTCTCCATATTCATGTCAGAACATAATCCTCCTTCTACCTATAAGAGAACTATAAGATATCTTCAAGGCCACAGGTGGAAACTAAAATTCCCAGTGACTCAGCTGGGACATGTGTTCAAATATTACTTGGGCTACAAAGTGACTTCAAAGTCAGCCTGAGCATCTTAGTGAGATCATGTCTCAAAACAAAAGTAAAATGAGGGCTGAGATGGAGGGCAGAGAGGTTCCCAATTCTCCACCACTAGCTCAGTTAATACTGAGAGTTGATGACTTCTGGTCTAAGAAAATGCAGTTTTTTTCAAGTGTGTGTCCACTAGATGGCCCCACACCCTTGAGTATATAAGCAGGACAAATTAGTTTGTTGGATTATTTTTAAAAGACACAAGGTTGAGAGGAGTCTGGAAGTAGGGGCAAGAATGAGAGTGGATATGATCAAAACTCATTAGTTGAAGCCACAAAATTATCAAAAATTTAATATATTTAATAAAAATAATTTATTTGTTATTAGACTCATGGACCAACACATCTCTCAACCTTTGTCTCAAAAGTTTTTATTAGCAGTAGATAGGGATTAACATAGGGACCCACGATTGACCAAGGTGTAGAGAATAAGAGACTTCAGAATGCTCAGCATTAGAGTGAAATTACAAACCACACATCTTCTTCTCCCAAATTTCAAGGGTCATTATGGAAGAGGGAGTGGAAAGAGTATAAAAGCCAGAAGCAGTAGATGATGTCAGGAACTAGTGTATTCTGAACACACAACTCACAGCAGTTGTGACATCATTAACAAGGCATGTAAACCCAAGCTAGACAAAACACCAGATTTGAAAGGAAAATTAAGTACACACTGCCTTCTTTATCCTAGGAGCTATTGTTACTTGCTGCTTTCTGAGAGAAAGAGAGTTGGATTGCTGTGAGTGTTTAGCCCCTGGAGTTCAGCAAAGTAACAAAATGACTTTACTACCTGCTCTTGGGAGGCAGAGGGAGGTGGATCCCTCTGAGCTTAAGGCCTGCTTGGTCTACATAGTGAGTTTCAGGATAGACAGAGCTGTATAGTGAGAGCCTTCTTGGAAACAAACAACTAAATGGATGGATAAATAAATAAATAAGAAGTCACCAATGGTAAGTCAACCATGCTCCAGTGCTAGAACCCATGTTCAAAAAAAAAAAAAAAAACATTTGAGCAGCATGAATTGGTCTTAAAGGGCTTAAAAAACTGACACAAAGTTGAGTCGATAGGAAATAGTGGTGGATTTTGGAAGAATTGGAATTTAGTAACATAAGAAATTCTCAAAGATACAATAAAAGTTTCCTTAAATATAAAAGAATTTAGCAAGTTAACGCATTGTGCATTAATACATATCACTTGCGATCTTAAAAAGTAAAACGGGGTCTCCAATGTAGGGAAAACATTTCTGTGACATTGTCCTTACCTACCATGCATTATACCCTCAATTCAACGTCCAGCAGTGGAGAAAATAAGTATCCCCAAGTTAATTTTTCCCTCAACAAGGCTCTTTCTAGCTTCTTTTAAAGCTTTACTTGTGTCCACATGGTGCTTCCTTGTTCCTAGCAGTAAGTCTGCAGTGGTGTTCTCCAAGATAAAGAAATGATAGGCATGGGGTCAGGTTGTATCAGACATATTTAATCCCATTGTCACAACTCTAGATCCAAATAAAAGTCTCCAGGCCCTAAGAATTTTCTTGAGGTCTCATCTGACACTCATTTGACTGTTTCATGTTGTATAAATTGAACACTTGTGTGCATTCCCCTATCAATACTTACATGTTAAAACCTAGTCCTTTGGGATCTGGAAAGATGTTCAGCCATTAGGCATGCTTGTTGCTTTTGCAGGGGACCCATGTTGGTCAGCACAAAACTGCCTATAACCCTAGCTCTAGGGGATTCAACATCCACTATTGACTTCCACAGGTATCTGCACACACATGGTAACGTGTGTGTGTGTGTGTGTGTGTGTGTGTGTGTTATGTGTATTATATACACATAAGTACATTATTTTAAAATAAATATTTTTAAAATTCCACAGAAGAGACTAGAGTACAGCTATTAAAAGAAAGATGCTTTATATTAGATTCCCTCACAGGTAGCATCAGTTGGGACTTATGACCTCTCAAATGGTAAGCCAGTAAACTTGCTTTATTCTAAACTGCTGCATTCATGACAGGTCACTCAAGATTTAGAGGGGAGTGAAGCCAACAGATGAAGGCCGTGACTCTATTCACATTTTATTAACGATGAGACACAAGAGAAAAGCCATAAATACTTTTTTCGTTATTGGAAAAACATGCCTCATCAAAAGTAACAGTGAAGAAAGGATTGTTGTTGCCCACAGTTCAAAGCACAATCCAGTATGTTGAGCAATTTACAGTGGCAAAAGCTTGAAATACCTGGTTACATAGCATCTACAATCTGAAAATGGAGTATGATAGATGATTTCTGCTACTTAGTTCCCTGTCTCTGTTTGCACAGCCCCAATGGAGCTAATCACAATGCATGGATATCGCCACCTCAATTAGCAAAAGGTAATTCCTCTGGTCAATTCTATTTGGTGTTCTGTAGGCCTCTTGTATGTTTATAGGCATCTCTTTCTTTAGATTGGGGAAATTTTCTTCTATGATTTTGTTGAGAATAGTTTCTGGGCCTTGGAGTCTGATATCTTCTTTTTCTTCAATGCCTATTATCCTCAGATTTCTTCTTTTCATGGTGTCCTTAATTTCTTGGATGTTTTGTGTCAGGAGTTTTCCAGATTTGGCATTTTCTTTAATGGTTGCTTCAAGATCTGTGATTGTATCTTCTAGACCTGAGATTCGTTCTTCTGTCTCTTGGATTCTGTTAGAAAAGCTCACCTCTGTGTTGCTCGCCTTCTCCTCTGAGGTCTCACGTTCTCGTTTTTCTTCTGTCTGTGTGTTTATCATTGAATCCATTTTCGTCTTCAGATCTTGAACTGATTTTCTTATTTCTTTCATCTCATTTTTTGTATATTCCTGAGTTTCTTCCATTGCCTCCTTATAGGTCTTCAGAGCTTGAACCTTTTTTTTTTCTTTCATCTGTTTGTTTGCATTTTCCTGAAATTTTTCCAGTTCCACTCTATGTGCTTCTTTTATGTCTTTCACCTGTTTGACTGCGTCTTCCTGTATTTGATTACGAATTTTATTGGTTTCCTCCATTAATATGCTCCTTATTAAGGATTTGAGGTCATTTTCTTGTATTTCCGTTGTATTTGAGTTCTCTGGGTTGTTTTCTTTGGGATAGCTGGAAACTGGAGACGCCATGTTGTTTTGAGTTTTATTGCGTATGCTTTTACGCTGTCCTTTAGACATCTTGCCAGCTTTGTTTTCGTTGGGTAGCTTCCAGAGTTTGATGGAGGGAGTCTGATGATAGACTCACTTGTTTTCTCAGGATTTCTGTAGGCTGGAAGCTCTGATGCTTCACTGGTGTGGATGGCAGGAGGTTAGCCCTGTCGTTTTGGACTCTCACAGCCAGTGATCCTCAGCTCTCCTGTGCTGCGGGTCCTGCAATCATTCTGGGTTTCTGAATGAGCATTGCGTCAGGCCAAGGTATCCACAGCCTTCTGAGTTCCCTGCCAAGTCCAGCCAGGGACACTGGGCCCGAAGCACTCGCCGAGCTCAGCTAGATTCTCAGGGCCTGAACTGTCTGCCGAACTCAGCAAGGGATTCTGGGCCCAAAATGCACACAGGGTACAGCCAGAAATTTTGGGCTGGGACTGTGCACCAAGTTCAGCAAGGGGTTTTTGGCCCAAAGTGCGTGCTGTGGTCAGTTATTAATTCAGGGCCCGAACTGTCCGCCAAGCTCAGCCAGAAATTCTGGATGCAAACTGCACACTGTGTCCAACTAGATTCTTAGAGCTGGGACTGTGCTAAAATCTCCATTAGAGTCTCTGGGTCCAATCTGTCTGCCAAGCATAGTTAAGGACTCTGGCCCTAACCTGCATGCCGAGCTCCACCTGAGTCTCCAGGGCGGAATTATGCACCGATCTCAGCCAGGGACTATGGACCCACACTGAAATCAGCCCTGTACTCCGGGTCTATACTGTGTGGATAGTCCAGTCAGATCCTTGTGGCCGCCAAGCCTGTGCGCACAGCTCAGGTAGAGACTCTGGGCCTAATCTGCCTGGCAATTCTAGCTAGGGCCTCTGGGCTGAATCTGTGTCAGTGCCCCAGAACTGCCCACTGAGCTGAGTTAGTGTCTTGGGCAGAACTGCTCGTTGAGGTGAGCTGGGCCCTAGGGTGGACCTGAGCGCTCCGCCCAGCCTGCGTCACAGCAGGAGAACTGCGGCTGTGCCGAGCTGAGTCCTAGGGTGGACCTGAGCGCTCCATCCAGCCTGCGTCACAGAAGGAGAACTGCGGCTGCACTGAGCTGGGTCCCAGGGTGGACCTGAGCGCTCCGCCCAGTCTGCGCCACAGTAGGAGAACTGCAGCTGCACTGAGCTGGATCCCAGGGTGGACCTGAGCGCTCCGCCCAGTCTGCGCCACAGCAGGAGAACTGCGGCTGCACCGAGCTGGGTCCTAGGGTGGGCCTGAGTACTCATCCCAGCCTGCATCACAGCAGGGGAGCTGCCACTGCGCTGGTCTGACATCTCGGGCAGAATTGCTTACTGTGCTGAGCCAGCGTCTCCATGGCACTGAGCTGAGCCCGGGACTCTGGGGCTGAACTGTCCGCCGAGTCCAGTTTGGGTCACAAGGCACCCTGCGACCCAAATCCTGTCCAGAGTCCCCTCTCCCTCAGCTACTCCCACTGGCCACCACACCAATCGCCTACACCGAAAGGCTCTGAGCTGCAAACCTCAGCCGCTGCAGCTGCTGTCACCGGTGCCGCCACTGGCACCACTGCCTCTGCCACTGCTGCTCCAATCCGAGAAAATCCACACTCCTCCCGTGTGCAGGGGCACGCAGGTCTTCCGCACCCTGGTCCCTCCGAAACGTGGAGCACTCCTGCTGTCGTGGTGTTGGGACCTTGGTGTTCCTGGCTCAGAAATCCATGCAATTCCCTGAATTGTTCACTAGAGCTTCCAAACACGGCCCACACTGCTTGCCGCCATCTTGGATCCCCTAGTCTATCTCCTCCAAAGGCGCGACACCAAACTGAACCCCAAGCCACAGACCTGCCTGAGGGCACCAGAGGCCTGAGAGAACAGAGAGCCTAGGTCTCCTGAACAGGAAGGACGCCCTCAGGCGGCGGGGGAAGCAGGAGAGCTGGTAATTCCTCTTAGCAAAAGGTAATTCCTTTTAGGCATGCCCACCAGCCCCTATCCTAGTTGATGCTGGATTATTTCCAGTAGATAACTATCAACACTACAACCTTCTTGTGGCCATGCAACATCTTGAAGTGGGCTACATATATATCTTTGTTATGTATTCATTTTTTTTCAAGACATAGTTTCCCTGTGTAGCCTTGGGTGTCCTGGACTTACTTTTGTAGACCAGGCTGGCCTCATAGAGATCTGCCTGCCTTTACCTCCCCAAGTGCTGGGATTACAGACATGCACCACCGCACCTGGCTTATGTAGTCATTTTTACTATATAATAAATGTATACTGCTGGGAATAAATAGTGCTGTGTTCTGTGTTTTCATCACTGCAGTAGGAGTCATGGCTTGGAGAGTGACTGGCTCCTCTGTCTTGTCAAGTTGGACTTATAAGAATATTGTAGTTTTGTCTGCAGCCAACCTGTAGTGTGGCTGTACTGAGGATGCTCATATATGATTCCGAATGATTTGACATCACCAGAAAAATGTCATTTCTTTTCCTGACTGCTCCTGGGATTTGGACTCTGAGGGAGGCATGGGCCTAGTGATGAGATACTGCTCCCTTCTCTGTTCCTATGGGAAAGCATGCAGCTGTGGAACTGTGAGGGGCACACCTATGTCCCAGCACTGGCAACACCAATAAGGCACCTTCTACCAGGGATAATATTAAGTCACATGGACATGAAGGTCTCCATACTGAATGTGAGTGAGGACTTGGATATGGACTGTGAGACCCTTCTTCTCCTAATCTAGAGAGCTCACAGACCCATAAGCTCCCTTCAATGTGTGGACATATGCTTGCTCGAGATATGCACACCCAGCCCAAACTATAGATTTAGGGGCAGTCCCTGGACATGATTAGCATGTCTTCTGGCATTTTAGTTTCAGGGACAGTCCCAGAGAAACCCCTACAACAGTTCTTCCTTTTAACCAACCTCAGTGTGATCTCATATTAAGACAGGAGAACAGATTCTGAGTGTTAGGAGAAGAATATTTCCCTGCCAGGCTTAAAGAGAAACAGATTGCTGTGTTTCCTCCAACTCAGAATCCACTCTTGGTTACAAGTCCCAGCTGTGGTTCCAGACTTATGACCTGTAGCATATAAAACTGGTGACATGAGTGCACTCACCTGAAATTTGTCATCCCTCTTTCCCCTGTTTCTCCTGAGTGGAGAAACAAGTGGTCTACATGCCCAGGAGCTGCTTTCCACCACACAGAGTCTCCAAGTGGCACTGTCTTACTAGGATTGGCTCTGTACACTGTATTTCTGAGGACTATAATAACAGACAGAGGCATAGCAAATGATTCTCTGTCCTCATATGTATTGCTGCCACTCATCGGGATTTGGATCGTTCCAACAGTTGTTCAGTGCAAACATGTTTGCTGACATGTTAGAAGGGTCGCAGAACACAGGCTGCAAAACCAGATTTGAGGGTAAGTTGCTGTCTCTGTCTCCCTCAGCCTCATTGACCTAGGCAAGTTACTTTTCCATATAGACTTGCTTAGATATGAAAATCTCCTGCTTAGTAACCAATCATTTTTAGTAATCAATTAGTAACCAATATTTACCAGTTGTCCATCACAAGCCCAGTGCCTGAAGTTGAGGACTACCATAAAGGCCTGTTGTAGCAGGAGCTTTCACTGTATCTTGTTCACATTGTGTAGATCAGAAAACTGTGGTCATGACTGGAAATAAGATGAGGTTATAATCCTCAAAAAACCACTTCCAGTAGCTTATTTATACCAACTAGACATATGTACCCAAGGGTCTTCAAATTTCCCACTGGATACCAAGTATTCAAAATATGAGCTCATGTGGACCATTTTACATTCACACCAGAGCAACCATTGGTGTAATTCTCTACGAGCAACTTTAACCTTGATTCTTTACTCAATGGGAACTTAGTAGCCTGAAACTCTAAATAATGCCAAAGAGAGACATTCCCAAGCTCCTTCCAGAAAGCAGCACAAATCTCTGCAAAGCTAATAGTAGCTGCCATACATTTCTACAATAGGTAGTACTAACTTTGTTAAAGTGTTTCATTTCTGTGGCTTTGATAAAATGCTCCAATAAAAAGCAACTTTATGTAGGGGTTGGAAATAAAGAACAACATTCTACACCATTTTTAGGGGATGGCTGGTGTGTTTTTGTTTTTGTTTTTCTTTGGAAGCATGATCTCAAACTCATATGTAGGCTAGAATACCACTGAATTCCTGATTTTCCCTCCATGTCCTTAGTGCTGTCATTACAGATGTGCACACCACTTATGTGGTTCAAACCAATACTATGCTAGTCAATCAATCTTCCATTTAAGCAACATACCTAACTTCTTGATTTTTTGTTCATTTCAAATGTAAATTTCTCCTAAGATTTTAATATCTGCAAAACTACTATTTGTAAATTCATTGGAAAGTATTTAGTAGGTAGCATAGGAAAATGTGCCAGAATTTAAAACACATGAAGAAAATACTCATGCCAAGCAATTTTTAAAGGTACACTTTTTGGCTAATATTGACCTTGAATTTAGGAAATAGAAAGATGACACATTTTATTACTGTATTATAGATGACATTATTTAATATGTGAAAAGTGTACCATTTTAATACACCTTTAATAATGCTATAAAGCAGAGCTAATAAGATACAATTAATATGGTTTGTTTGTTGTTTTGATTTTGAGAGATTAACATATAGCCTAGGGTGGCCTTGAACTCACCGTATAGCTGAAGACCATCTTGAATCTTGATCCACTTGCCTCCACTTTCACAAGTAGGATTGCAGGCATGCATCACCACATTTGGTTCAATTGTGTCTGAGATTCAGTCCATGATATTATGCATGAAAAGCAAGCATTCTGAATACTAAGCTACATTATTTTTCACTGGTGATGATTTCCTGATTTAAAACAAGAATTTATTAAAAGGACCCAGTTTTGTCTTAAGAGATATTTTAAGATGAGGAAAATGAAAGGAAATGAATGCCATGACTCACACAGTGTTCTGTTAACTTAAGTTGGCCTGTGGAGGACTCACTTTTATCTCATGTTCCACTTAGAATGGATTTGGGCCTTCACCTTTTTCTCTAGCTAACCCATAGTATTCTTTCAAGGTGCATGGGGGATTGTCTTATATCTAGCTAGATCTGAAAGAGAAAGCTTGCCTTGGCCATTGTAAAGGGACATGTTTCCTCTTTAGTACATCAGGTAGGAGCTGATCAAAGTTGGCACATGAGCAGGATGTGGTCACCAAGGCCCTAGATCAAAGTACACAGAGATCTGAGCATGGTGGCACATGCCTGAAATCCCACAATCCTAGGAGGCAGAGGCAGGTGGATCTCTGTGAGTTTGAGGCCAGCCTGGTCTACAGAGTGAGTCCAAGACAGCCAGGATTACACAAAGAAACCCTGTATTGAAAAAAAACTACATACTGCATGCTCACCACTGTTTTCTGGTGAAAGAAAGTCAATGAAAATGAGTTTTCAGCCTAGCCAAATACCCTGCCATCTCTAGGTTTCCTGACTGTGTATGCAACAAAAAACAGTATCTTGCCTTCCTGCTGATGGAAGAATTTATTTCTTTAATTTGTTTCACATTATTTTGTCACAGCAATGAACAAAGTAACAGCACAGCAACATTGTACTAGATAGAAAGATATATAAGCTCCCACCCCAACCTCCCAGGTTAAAAAGAATAAATATATACCCTCTGGACCTCTTCTTACTATTGTATTTGAAACTCTAAGTATTTTAGCACTTTCAGATGATACACTATGGTGCTGTATGGATTTTGAATTTACTCGTGTGCATGGATGGTGAGAGATAGGGATATGGTTTTGCTCTTCAACATGTGAAAATTAGTTTCCCCAGCATCATCAGTTAATTGAGTTGTTTTATTCCCCAAAGTATATTCGACATGTTAGCCAAATTTAGGAGCTGCAAGTAGCTTATTTGCCTACCTATTCTATTCTTTGGTCTCCATGTCTGCACAATATGTGAATTTGTTATATATAGTCTTTACCACATTAAGGTATATGAGGAAGAGTATGATGTTTTGATTCATCTGCACAGTGTTAATGGCCAATACAGGGAGGTTAGAAAGTGCATGACCTTGAAATTTTATGATTTTTAATTATCTGCCCAGAATGGTAGAATGGAATAACAGATTTTTACCAGAAATGTCCTGACTACTGTCAAGTTTTTATGAAGTCTGCACCAGTAAAACATATTGGTGATATACTTAGGGCCATCAATATGTTTCCATGTCATGTTCAAAACAGTAATCAATTAAACTATCATTGAAATTATGAACTCACAGTGAGTGAAGTAAACTACACTAGTCCTGTGCAAAGTTAGCCCTGTCAATATGGAAAAAGAGCGCTCACTAGGCCTTACATTTTACTGCTGAACAATAGCTTATTCACCACTCCAGAAAGCTTGTTGCACATCCACTATTACTGCCACCATATTCACAATAGACAGGAAATGCAACTACCATAAAGGCCCATCAACTGCTGACTGTATAAAGAAAATTCAGTGTATATCTACAATTATATTTTATGCAGCCATAAAAATAATAAAATTATGTATGCAAGAGTGGATTTTGGATCACTTGATAGATCTATTTTAGTTTATTTATTCATTAATACTCTAATAACAATAGCTAGAAAATAGAATCAGCTTAGATGTGAATGAGGGATGGCTGGATAATGAAAATATGATACATGTACACAATAGAATATTATTTAGGTTTTAGGAAAACTAAACAATTATTCTGAGTTAGGAAACCCAAACACAAAAATAGAAAGGTCACTTATCTCTCTCGTTTGTGAATGTTAGCTTTGAGTCTCCAGATATGTGCATTTCATTTGAAATACATTTAAAGGTAGGAAATTAATAAAGCCCCATGGTGGGGGCATTGAGAGTATTAGAGATAAAAAAACAATGGTATAAAAATTTTAAAGCATTAGTGGAAAAAGAAAGGGTTAAATAAGGGTGGATGGTTGGAAATGAGGGTAGAAGAAGGAATGTAGAAAGTTATAAATAACTATAAGGTGATTATGGAACAGAGCTTATGGAAGTATTCTGATTTGACTTAAGGCCCACTCCATGAGATGGAATTTGTGTGACCAAGAATGAGAGACTAAATAGCCCAGAGACTTAGGATTAAACAAATCATTTATGGTCTAAAAAGAGAAGTATAAATTACTCCTAATGATATTCTGTTATACTAATAGATTATTGCCTTATTCAGTCATCATCAGAGAAGATTCCTCCTGCAGCTGATGGAAATAAATGCGGAGAGACTCACAACCATGCATCATAGCTCAGGGAGCCCTGCAGAAGAGGAGGTAAAAGCCAGAGGGGATGGACAACAGCAGGAGACCAAATCCTCTAAATCAATTAGTCAAGGCGCATATTCACTCACAAAGACTGAAGCAGCAAGGACAGCACTTACATTGTTTTGCACCATGTATTCTGTGTATATATCATAGCCTTTAGTTTATTATTTTTACAGTACTATTTTATTTTAGGAGTGGGTCTCTGAATCTTGTGTTTGTCCTTAGGACACATTTCCTTCCAAAGTGTTGTCATGTCATACTTCTACATGATCGTTCATTCTTTACATTATTACATTTTATTTTACCATGTTTTGTTGTTATCTCTTAGAAGCATATTCTTTTTCTAATGAGAGACAAAAAGGAAGTGAAACCAAAGGGTTTTAAAGATGATGAGGAACTGGAGGGGACCACGGAGGGGAAACTATGATCATGGTACATGGTACAGGAAAAGTAATGTTTTCCACAAAAGGAAAAACAAAAATGTCATAACTACAGAGTTAATATTTCCTCAACAATGAGAACTATTTTCTCATTAAAATTAAATAATGAATGTTTTTTATAAAATAGCTTTCTTAGTATTAAACATTATTATACATAAAATAAAATTAAGTGTCACAACATAAAAAAAGGAAATACCACACAGAAAGGGGAACACTCCTCCACTGTTGCTGGGAGTGCAAACTTGTACAAATACTTTGGAAATCAATCTGCCACTTTCTCACACAATTTAAAATAGTGCTACCTCAAGACGCAGCTATAACACTCCTCGGCATATACCCAAAAGACACTCCACCATAGAACAATCTTGTTTGCTCAACCATGTTCATAGCAACCTTATTTGTAATAGCCAGAAGCTGGAAAAAGCCTAGATGCCCTTCAACAAAACAATGGATGAAGAAACTGTGGTACATTTACACAATGAAATACTACTCCGCTATTAAAAACGACAAAAATCATGAAATTTGCAGGTAAATGGGTGGAACTAGAAAAAATCATCTTGAGTGAGGTAACCCAGGCTAAGAAAGACACTTGCGATATTTAGTCACTTCTAAGTGGATTTTAGCCATATAGTACTGGATAAGCACACTACAATGCACAGACCCAAAGAAGGATGCAAGGGAGGATGCTTAGGTGTCACTCAAATGGGGAGTTAGAATAAACATAGTGGTTGAAGAGAGGTAACAAAGCAGGAGAGGAACACAGAGAGATATGAGGATGGAGATCAGACCTGGGGAGTTTGACGGTGGGAAGACAAAATCTCTGTAAAGAAACGAGAAAGTGTGACAAGGCGTCTCTGTGACAATTTTGAGTCCAAAGTCAGGGTAAACTCTTAGGTGGGGAACAGGGTATCAGAGGGACTCTAGCAGAGCCTCCAAGTAACAGGTGCCAGAGACTGAACAGGACATCATCTAACTAGAAACGTCTCCTAATAGTCAGACTTCTTTCTTTCTGACTTGGTTCCTCTTGATCTCCTTTAGTTCTCTTATTCCTGCAGCTCCAACTTCAAGCACTATATTGAAGAGATATGGGAAAAGTGGTTAGCCTTGAATTGTCCATGATTTTAGTGGAATTGCTTTGAGTTTCTTTCCATTAAGTTGATGTTAGCTATCAGCTTGCTTTATACAGCCTTTATTACCTTTAGGTATGGGCCTTGTATCACTGATCTTTCTAAGTCTTTTATCATGAAGGGGTATTGGATTTTGTGAAAGGCTTTTTCTGCATCTAATGAGATGCTCATGCAATGTTTTCTTTTCTTTCAGCTTGTTTATATGGTGGATTACATTGATGGATTTTTTGCATGTCTAACAACCCTGCATCACTGGGATGAAGCCTACTTGATCGTGGTAGATGATATATCTAGTGTGGTTTTGGATTTGGTTTATTGAGAATTTTCACATCAATGTTCATGAGTGAAATTGGTCTGAATTTTCTTTCTTTGTTGAGGCTTTGTGTGGGTTCAGCATCAGAGTGATGGTGGATTCATAGGATGAGTTTGGTATTGTTCCTCCTGCTTCTATTTTGATGATTTCTTCAATTTCCTTAGGGGTTATAGGACTGTTTAAATGG
>OU015759.1:5501482-5529489 GCA_907169655.1 Acomys percivali | reverse complement strand
GTCGTTTTCCCATTGAATGGATTTGGCTTCTTTGTCAAAAATCAAGTGACCAAATGTGTGCGGATTCATCTCTGGGTCTTCAGTTCGATTCCATTGATCCACTAGCCTATTGCTGTGCCAGTACCATGCTGTTTTAATTACAGTTGCTCTATAGTACAGCTTGAGATCAGGTATGGAGATTCCTCCAGAGGATTTTTTATTGTATAGGATTGTTTTTGCTATTCTGGGCTTTTTGTTTCTCCATATGAAGTTGAGAATTGTTCTTTCAATATCTTCAAAATATTTTGTAGGTATTCTGATAGGGATTGCATTGAATCTGTAAATTGCTTTTGGTAAAATGGCCATTTTTACTATTTTAATTCTCCCGATCCATGAACAAGGTAGATCCCACCATCTTCTGATGTCATTTTCAATCTCTTTCTTCAGAGATTTAAAGTTTTTTTCAAATAAGTCCTTCACTTGCTTGGTTAGGGTTATTCCTAGATATTTTATATTGCTTGTGGCTATCGTGAAGGGAGTAATTTTCCTAATTTCTTCCTCTGCCTGTTTATCATTTGTATATAGGAAAGCTATTGACTTTTTTGAGTTTATTTTGTATCCTGCCAATTTGCTGAAGGTGTTTATCAGCTGTAGGAGTTCTCTGGTGGAATTTTGGGGGTCACTTATATACACTATCATATCATCTGCAAATAGGGATAATTTGACTTCTTCCTTTCCCATTTGGATCCCCTTGATCTCCTTTTGATGTCTTATTGCTCTGGCTAGAACTTCAAGAACTATATTGAAGAGGTATGGGGAAAGTGGGCAGCTTTGTCTGGTCCCTGATTTTAGAGGGATTTCCTTGAGTATCTCTCCATTTAATTTAGTTTTGGCTATTGGTTTGCTGTATATTGCCTTTATGATGTTTAGAAAAATGCATAAGGAGGTTCTTTGATGTTCATCATTTGCTTTGAGGTAGGCTGGGTGTTTCCAGGAGTTAAGTAGTCTTATTATCAAAGAATCCTTAAAACAATATAAACATCTTAAATGCCATATTCTGTAGGAGTCTGAGGTTTTTGAAGACCTTATATAACTGTTTTACCATATCTGTCTATAGTATCATACCTATCTGTTATGCCTACAATGGACAGTCTTCTGATAAAAATAGATGAGTAATTAACAAGCCCATGATTTGATCAACTAACAATTAACTTGTATAATTTAGTATCCTAAACAGCCTGAAACAGCACTTTTGAAGTATTGGAGGTAAACTTTACATTCTACTAGAGTTGTATGTGTACAATACTCATATCGGAGTAGAAATGTGTGTGTGTGTGTGTGTGTGTGTGTGTGTGTGTGTAGAATAATTTTAAATTTGAATTCTATATCAATGTACCAAAATTAAATTTATTTTGCACCAACATACAAATTTCTATGCCAATGAATTAAAAATAACCTTGTGAGTGACAAATGAGGCATTAAGTTGAGCAGTCGACTCAGTAATCTAATTTTTGGTCCTATCATCCCTGTTTATTTCTATATTCCCCCTTCTTTCTTTTCAGCCCCATCTCCAAACATAAGAAAGAAAGATGAAGGAAAAGAGAGATGTCCCTGAATATGACCTCATTTTCTCTCTGAATAAGACCAAAAGTAACTTATAACCAACTCCCGATGAAAATGAACATCTATAGCCCAAGAAAACAACCAAAGACCTACCCAACCCCCCTTAAGGGAAATGGAGCATCTTTCTCTTAACGTTTCTTCTGACTGACTAGGCATGAATAATACCTTTGTAGGGGCCCAAACAAAATTGGGGAAAATGGTTAAACAAGTTAGGAATCACATTTGTGGTCCAATATCTCAATGTTGAGGAATTCCAAGTTTAAAAGACTGTCCTGTGTGTGACAGTCTGAAATCTTGGAACAACTGGGATCAGAAGGTTTCTTCAAGCTGTCCTGGGAGCAGTCCTGTTCTAATGGGGGAACAGCAACTGAAGCACTTGGTGCTGGAACATGAAGTATGCAGGATGTCAGTGTCCAGTATGCAAAGAGGAATGAATCCTATCCAGTCTGATCCAGCTTCAATATCCAGTTCTTTTGTTCTGAAAACATATAATTTCTCACAAGAGTTATACAGTCCTAAAATTATAAGTGTAAGAGGTATGTAGGGTTAAGGGTACTTATCTCCTCTTTATATGAGCAGAAGAAAGACATCTGTAAATCTTCATTCATGCCATATGAAGAAAGGAATCTAATTCTAAGCATTTTCTATGCATAGACATTCATGTCTCAGCCAGTCTCAGAGCTATTCCTATATATTGGGTTAGTAATATAAATTACATGCTTGTACTTCAGTTTTATTTCTTTACATCACAATTTTAGCCCCTCACTCATCACCTCTCAATGCTACCCTCCCTCTCTCATCACCTCTCCCTTGATTTCCTATTCCTCAGAAAAGGGAGCCCTCCTCCACTAAGATGTGACCTCAACTCACCAAGTCTCATCTGTACTACCTGTATCCTCTTCCTCTGTGGCCTGGCAAGTCTGCCCAGCTAGGGGGAAGTGATCAACATTGGAGGGCCAAAGTCCATGTCAGAAGTAGTCCATACTCCCCACATTGTGAAACATACAAGGAGACTGTGTTGTGTATGTATTACATCTGAGCAGATTGTCTAGGTCCTCACCATGCATGGTCCTTGACTGGTACATCACTGCAGCAACCCCCTCCTCTGCCCAGAGTTTTTAAATGTATATTTTATTGGTTATAATTTGTTCACATTATCTCCCAATTGCTATCCCCTTCCTCTTATCTTCCCATTCCTGCCCTCCCTCCCTCTTCTGCCTCTTCCCCTCCCCTAGACCTCTGGAAACAGCCTATTAAGTATCATCAAAATGGCCTGCATCCTTTTTCACTGTGTGCCCACTAGGCCATCTTGCCAAGGGGCAGTTACCAAAGAGTGGGCACCTGAGTACATGTCAAAGATTGAGCAGCATCTCCCCTTCCCCACCCTATTGGGTACATCTGAAAAGGGGGTCTTGGAAAAGGGGGTATCTGCATGCATTGTCCTGGCTGGTGCATCAGTTTGTTCAGGCTCACCTTTGCCCCATCCACAGATCTTGATGGTCTCCCTGTGGAGCTCCTGCTCTCTTCTGGATCTTCCATACTACCACTCTTCCCTACAATTCTCAGAACTCTGCCTAGATTCCAGCTTCGAGTGCCAGTATCTGTCTCGATTGATTCCCCCACTGAGTGGAATCTCCCAGAGGACATCAGTGTTGGGCATATCCACTTATAAGTGAGTATATACAATGCATGTCATTCTCGGTCTGGGTTAAATCACTTAGAGTGATAATTTCTCGTTCCATCCATATGACTGCAAATTTCAAGATTTCTTTGTTTCTAGTAGCTGAATAGTGTTCCATTGTGTAAATGAATCACAGCCTCTTTATCCCTTCTTTGGTTGAGGGACATCTAGGTTGTTTCCAGATTCTTGCTATTAAAAATATAGCTGCTATGAACATAGTTGAGGGAATGTCCTTGTTGTATCATGGAGCATCTTTAGGGTATACAGCCAAGAGTGGTATAGCTGGGTCTTGAGGTAAAACTATTTCTAGATTGATTTTTCAAAGTGCTTGTACAAGTTTTCACTCCCACCAGCGGTGGAGGAATGTTTCCCTTTCCCCACATCCCTGCCAGCATGTGCTGTCACTTGAGGTTTTTTATCTTAGCCATTCAGATACCTGTAAGATGGAATCTTAGAGTCCTTTTGATTTATAATTCCCTGATGACTATGGTCATTGAGCATTTCCTTAAGTGTTTCTGAGCCATTCAATATTCCTCCCTTGAGTATTCTTTGTTTAGCTCTGTACCCCATTTTAATTGGATTATTTGGTTTTGTGCTGTTTAATTTCTTGAGTTTTTTTTATTAATTTATTCTTGTTACATCTCTATGGTTATCCCATCCCTTGTATCCTCTCATTCTCCCCTCCCTCCCATTTTCCCCTTATTCCCCTCCCCTATGACTGTTCCTGAGAGGGATTACCTCCTCCTGTATATGCTCATAGGGTATCATGTCTCTTCTCGGTGACCTGCTGTCCTTCCTCTGAGTGCCACTAGGTCTCCCCCTCCAGTGGACATAGTCAAATGTGAGGCACCAGAGTACATGAGAAGAGTGGGAGTTTTTTATATATATTAGACATTAGTCCTTTGTTTGTTGTAAGGTTGCTAAAGATTTTTTCCAATCTCTAGGTTATCATTTTGTTCTGTTGACAGTGTCCTTTGACTTACAGAAGCTTTTCAGTTTCATGAAGTCCCATTTATTAATTGTTGAACTTAGAGTCTGAGCTGTTGGTGTTCTGTTCAGGAATTGTCTCCTGTGCCAATGAGTTCTAGGCTTCTTCCCACTTTTTCTACTAATGTACTTAATATGTCTGGTTGTATGTTGAGGTCTTTAATCCACTTGGACTTCAGTTTTGTACAGATCTATTTGCATTTTTTACAAGTAGACATACAGTTAGACCAGCACCATTTGTTGAAGATGCTTTTTTCCATTGTACAGTTTTGGCTTCTTTGTCAAAAATCAAATGACCAAAGGGGTGTGGATTTATTTCTCAGTCTTTGATTCTATTGATCAACTGGCCTATTTCTACACCAGTAACATGCCATTTTTATTACTGTTGCTTTATAATACAATTTGAGATCAGGGGTGGAGATTCCACTGGAAGATTTTTTCTTGTACAAGATTGTTTTCCTATTCTGGGTTTTTTTTTTTGTTTTTTCATATGAAATTGAGAATTGATCTTTCCAAATATGTAAAATATTGTGTCGGTATTTTGATAGGGATTGCTTTGAATCTGTATATTGCTTTTGGTAAAACGTAATAAAAATGTTGGGTCTTTGTGTGGCTTAGGTATTAAGGTGACTGTGGCTTCATAGAAGGAGTTTGAAAGTGATCATTCTGTTTCTACTTTGTGGAATTGTTTGAGGAGTATTGGTATAGTTCTTCTTTGGTGGTCTGGTAGAATTCTGTGCTGAATCCATCTAGCCCTGGGCTGCTTCTTGTTGTTGTTGTTGGGAGACTTTTGATGACTGATGCTATTTCCATAGGGTGTATGGGACTATTTAATTTGTTTGTCTGGTCTTGATTCAACTTTGGTAAGTGGAATTAATTTTTAAAATTGTCCATATCATTCAGATTTTAAAATTCTGTAGCATAAAGGCTTTTAGAGTAAGACCTAATTATTCTTTGGATTTCCTCGGTGTCCAATGTTATGTTTCCCTTTTCATTTCTGATTTTACTGATTTGTATATCCTCTCTTTGCTTTTTAACTAGTTTGGCTAAGGGTTTGTCTATCTTGTTGATTTTCTCAAGGAATTGTGTTTTTGTTGTGTGTTTTTGTTGTTTATAATTCATTAATTTCAGTACTGAGTTTGATTATTTCCAGCCATCTACTCCTCTTGGATGTGTCTGCATCTTTTTTCCTAGGGTCTTCAGGTGTTCTGTTAAGTTGATTTATATGATGTCTCCAATTTCTCTATGAAGGCACTTAGTGCTATGAATTTTCCTCTTAGTGCTGCTTTCATTGGGCCCCAATACTTCATACATGTTGTGTGTTTAGCTTTATCTAATTCTAGGAAGTCTTTAATTTCTTTCTTTATTTCTTCCCTGACCCAATTGTCGTTGAGAAAACATGGTTTAGTTTCCATATGCTTATAGGCTTTTTGTTAATTACAATGTAGAAATTCAGCTTTAGACCCTGGTGGTGTGATAAGATACAGGGGATTATTTCTAAAGACTTTATTAGCTGGCTAATGATAACACTAGGTCTTCAGAATCCCAGTGTAGCACTGAGAAATTCTTATGGTGAGCTTTTAAAAATCAAAACCATTTTCTAGGTTTATATCCTTCATATATTTTATATTTATTCTGTTAACAACGAAGAATAATCCACAAGCAGAAATACAGATGCCAAAAACAAGGGTAGTACATGTACAGATATTTTGAGAATTATAGACTTTTTAAATTAATGTATTTGTTTATTCACTTTAAATCCCAATCATAGCCACTTCCCTCTTCCATGTATTTTAAGGAGAGATGAGAAGTCTTTATTGGAATTTGTGGAGGGAGGAAAGGGAGCAGGAAAATGTTGCCATTATATAATAATCTCAACAATAATAAAAAAGGCCCAAAACCAAAAAAAAAAAAAAAACAAAACAACTTCTTTACTCCTATTTTTCCTTATTTTATGTACTGGATACTGACAAAGTATGTTCCTTGTTTATAAAATGCAGGGCATTACTTATCTCTGACTATAGAATCATGTGAGCCTCAAATTTTCTCAGAATCTCCTAAAGATAGATTAGGTCTGTACGAGGGCTGGGCACCCTAGCCAGAGCTTGTTTTCTGATCTGCTTGAGTCTTCTCTCCCCCACAGAATGTAGAGTCTAGATCTCCTTGGGCTGGTAGACACCAGAGATGGGTTTCAGGTAGGACTTTTCTGCCTGGAAAGTGGGAGGTTCATCTGGTCCCGTTTCGGTGTCACAAAGTGCAGCATGGCATAGGTCACATCATGAGACTCCTTGGATGTATCAGCCTGAAGTAAGGAAGGGTAGAAGGTTTGTGTTGGGCACTAGGAACCTGGGGGACTGAAGCAGTCATAACCTACCTGCTCAGCTCTCCCTTTGTCTCCAGTTGCTTGTCTGTCATTTGAGTCTAGTAATTTCTTTGGCAAGTGGGAAGGAGAGGTAGTCCCTGCCCTTCTGAATCTGGAAGATTTCACCTGGCCATACAGGTGTATGAAGGGGTCATCCTCCTGTCGGCTCTATAGCATAGAGACAATGAAACAAAGGGGATGTGTCTTAGTTTCCTGGAAGCTCTCCACCCATACTTACACCAGGTGCAAGAATTATATTTTAGACATTTATATCAAAACTATTGCTGATTGGGTCTTCTGTGGCTTCCTAAAAACGTAGAATGCATGTCAGTTTCCTTCCTGCATTTCTGACATATTATCCAGACAAAAACACCTCTGTCCTCTGGGTACTTGGATCTGCCATGTTCTGTACTTAGATGTGCTGGATCATAATAGGAATGTATGAGCCTCTCTACTCAGGATTTTCCTCAAAAGGCTTCTTTCAAGTTCCCTTTATATTCACACTGACCATCTGTGCCTCAAACAACCTTAACCCACGTCCTGTGATTCACTTCCCTCATTTTGCTCTGCTCACTCTGTGTTTGTCTCCATACCATGCCCCACACAAGAGCTTGTCTCACTGTTTAGAGTAGATAGATCTGTTCTCTGCCATATCTGCATCCCCCACCAGAATAAGATCCAGGAACTGGGGAGGTGAGTCACAAAGCATGGTGGTTGTTTTGCAAATGTGAACACCTGAGGTTGATCCCCAGTGCTAGTGTAAAAACAA
Source organism: Acomys percivali (assembly GCA_907169655.1). Taxonomy (NCBI): domain Eukaryota; kingdom Metazoa; phylum Chordata; class Mammalia; order Rodentia; family Muridae; genus Acomys; species Acomys percivali. The sequence goes on along the minus strand of OU015759.1, from coordinate 5,522,088 downwards.
AGTCCAACAAGAAAGGACTGGGATGTGAAGACAAGTGCCCAGGGCTCAATGGCACTAATCCACACAAACAATTAGCTCTAGTGTCATTTAGAGACACTGTCTCAGAAAATAGGATAGAGAAAAATAGAAAAAAAGCATTAAATGTTGACTTTTTCCCTCTGTGTATACACAGCTGCACATACATTGTCACGTGCATGGTTATCATTTACTCATGATTCCTGTACATTTATTTGTTAGTTTTTCACAAGAGATTAAAACTAAGGCCTTATACATCCAAAGTAATCAAATCATTTTGCCATTGAGCTACTGCTAAGACCCTCAGAGTGGCTTCTGGGCCCCACAGAGCATGCTAACAGGCAGGCAGATGCTGAGGAGTCAGAAATCAGGAGGCCTTATGGTCACAAGTAAACAAAACAAAAATGAGGTCTGAGGATGCAGAAGACAGGTATTCCAGAAGTAAGAAGTCAGCTGGGGATGAAGCTGAAAGAAGAAAAGAAAGAGATTCCTCCTGTGATATTCCAGATCATAAATTCGTAATATTATTAATAATCAAGAGTCTCACCAGAGTGTCTAGCTTTATGTTGTCTGTAGGCTTTGTGATCTTCACAGTAGCATCTGTTGTAACAAAACACAAATGTCTTCCCCTGACCAGATTCCCAAGACCAGATCCCTGCTCTTTCCCCAATAACAAAAGAGAAAATATAGTGGGGGTAATGGTACATAGTGAGGCTTCAGTGCCCCAGATACTCCACCACCACTGTGATGCTGAAACCTCAGACATTTCCCTCCCAGGCCTTCTTTTCTCACACAAGATTTCTTCCTGGTTGGCAGGATCTGGGCTGGAGATGGGGAGACAAGAGAGTGTCAAGCGGCTGTGAGGGGGTCCAGCAGGTAGGGTCTAGGTTATTGGGCATGAGTCTTACCTTTTCTGGAGGCATCCATCCATGCTCACTGGATCTGCAGCTTCTTGAGGATGTTGTGAGTGAGTCTTTGTCTGGACTGAAAGAGAGGGAAGAACCTGAGCCAGGAGGTGGACCCTCCTTATTCAGCACCTTCATGGAAGGAGGGTACATTTAAAACTCATCACAAATGTGTTCCAATATTCTGGAATATAGAAAAGCTCATATGATATCTGACATTGCACATGCTTCCAGAGCACATTTTCTGATCTGAGATTCTACAGATATGTTTATAAACGTATCTATCCTTGTATAGGCTTCCCCTTTGCCTGGTACCCTGAGCCCTGCCTTGGATAGTCCACAGTGAGACCCACTACTCATTGAAACACAAGTCTACCCTACCCTACTCACCTTCCTTCCTGGGCTTGTTCTTTTGTTTGAGTCTGAGAAGAAGGAAGAGGAGGAGGAGGAAGAGCACTATGAGGAAGGTCACTGAGGTCCCAATCAGAGGCTTCTGGTACCTTGCCAGTCCTAGAACACAAGTGACATTATGAGTGATGAACTAAGCCTGCATAGGTCTTCACTAGGTCCTCTGCATATATGTTATGGTTGGTATCTTGGTGTTTGGATGGAGGAGATTCCTAACAGGGGAGAGTGTGAGTGTCCCATACTTGACTGTTCTTGGAACCCTTCTCCTTCTACTGTGTTACCTTGCTTAACTTTATTGGGAGAGTTTTGCCTAGTTTTATCATATTGTGCCATGTTCAACTAATGTCCCTAAATAGCCTGCTCTTTTCTGTGGGATATGGGTGGAAGAGTATATCTGGGGGAATTGTTGAGGTTGGAGGAACTTAGAAGAGTGCAAGGAGAGGAAGCTGCAGCCTAGAAATATTGTATGAGATAAAAAATAAACATTAAAAAGGAGAACCTACTCTGTGAGTGGCCCATGGTTGATGATTGTATTTACTATTTCTCACTCTCATAGCAATGCAACATGGAACCATATCCCAATGCTTCCAATCAATTTACCTGGCCCAGGTCACCTAGTGGGAAGGCCCATTACTATGGATTTTACACGTTTGTATTAAATATTTTTACATCTAAATTTATATTATTACACATATGTACAATAAACTACCTACAGCAAGAAGAGCCATGAAACAATCGGCAATTATATAAATGTTACATTCATAGTGTTTCGGCTGTTTGTATTTAGCAGCCTTGAAGCAAACATCTTTCCTATCTTGGTGAGTCTAAAATTCTGAATGTAAACTGATATCTATCATATCTCGTCATTATCAACTTAAAACATCTATATAGACCTAAAAACATCTTAATTTCTAAACATCTAAGCTTAAATGTAAAACTAAACTATCTGGTCTTCAACTCCACCAGAGACTTGAGAAGGAATAAATTAATTACCTGAGTATACAGGGATTGCAAGTTGGCAGCTTCCCAAATGAGACGATGACAGAGAAATTTTGCTACCTGAACAGTCACCCAAAATTCTCTATAATGTTGGAGCATCATCTTCAGCCTTCTGGCCCAATGTATCTGACAGACATATTTGTGAGGCAGGAGCTATTGAGGACTTGCTCACCCTGTCTTGACAGAGTTTGGCCATTGACTCTGCCTGCACACAAGCTTGCCCATTTTAGGCAGAATTCTATCTGTGCTGAAGATTTATCTCAGGGTATCTGGCCGCCCACTTTGTTCCCTATACTGGAGATAAACCTCACAAACGGAAAGTAAGGAACCTGAATTCTCTGCCCTAGCCATGCACCACACCCTTACACAATGTCGTCATCACAATAGCAGGTGGGCAGTCCTATTGCAGAAGTGGTTTCTAGATTCTTTCTCTGTAAATAGATGACAGCGACAAAATGCTCACTAAAGGGACTGAATGTCTGCTCCAGGACCTTCAATTTTCCCTTCTAGAAATTGAGAACCACACCAGAGAGAAGTTTTTCCATGTCAAGTTCTCCAGAAGAGAATTCACCAACCCCATAAATAGCTTGATCCCCACCCCTACTCTCCCACCCTGCTACACAGTTCTCCCTTAGATCTCTGTGAAGAGCTGCCAGGCATGATGCATTTGGATGAGAAGGTCAGGAGAATCATTTATATGCTTCTCTGAATATTACTGTTCATCAATATACCTCTAGCCTCTGAGCCTCTGGGTTTCTGAGGACCATGGTGAGATCTCTGCCCCATATCCAGTACATTAGCCACAATATACAAAGTGATTAAGGAATGAAGAGTCACATGCTCTGAAAATCTTCATGCACTCTGGGATAGAACAACCTCCCTAGACAGGAAAATCTACAACCTTTATTGGAATAAGCTTGAGAGACCTAGTAAACTGTGACAAATAAATTGAAGAGATGTTGTGTGGAATGCTACCCTAATTATCTCATCTCTTCTCAGTCTTATATCTACACTGAATCTCCAGACTCTTCCTGCTGCCTAACTTGAATCTTCTAGATTCCCATGAAAAGGGTGGAGTGGCTATTAACTGAGAAACATCAGTTTATTTATTAATATCTGAAAAAAAGGAAGCTTTTTCTTACTACTAGGTGAACTTACTCCTAGCCCAACCAAGAACTTCCTGGGTCAAGAATCCTGGGTTATATTCTGAGGACACAACAGTCTGGATCACCTCACCTGAGACTTTGATCTCCACAGGAACACTGGGATGTGACAACAGGTAAGAGAATGAGCTATTAGAACCAAAGCACATATAGGTACCCCTAAGGGCTGGGGTCACAGCGCTCAGAGAGAATTCGGCCTCACGCTGTGGATCTTGGAGTTCTGATATTTGAATCATGTAGGGATATGCAGCTCCTTCCTTGAACAGAAAGAAAGTGTCGAATGGAATCGATGATTGACACAGCAGGGTCACATTCTCTCCTGAGGACACACTGGTGCCTGGATGCACTGAGAGAGTGGGTGTATCAGGGAGATGTCCTAGAGAGGAGTAACATGAGTGAGGAGACATGATCATTGTTCTGAGGCCTCTTTCAGAATCTGGTCTCTATATTTTCACAATCTAGCATCCACTCCCTTGTTTCTACATCTGTTCCTCCTGAGATGCTCCTCATCATCTTGAAGTTCAATCCCAGGCCTCCTCCCAGCTGAGCCTGTGCCTTGTTGACTCCCTAATGAATGAATTACTTTCCTCACCTTTGATCAGGATATCCAGAGGGTCACTGGGTGCTGACCACTCAGAGGAGAAGTTTTGTCCACCATAGCATCTATACTGGCCACCAATGGAGAAATTCACAGAGCCTAAGATGAAGTTGACATGAGAATGTCCAATCTGTGGCTGATGGGTAGAGAGCTGGGGGAGGTCACTTCCACCATCTTTGGACAGAGCAAACCTGCCATAACTGATCTCAGAAGAACACTGCAGGGTCAAGTTTTCTCCAGGGGCCAGGACAGTACCTTGGAGGCTCAGCAGGGAAGGCTTCCTTGACAGCCCTGGAAGGACAGACAGGAAGTTATCCAGATGGATCTGAGAGTACATGCCACCTCTCATCCTACTCTGACAGTATCATCACTTCCCATACTCTTAGCTTTGGTAGGTAAGAGCTACCATCAGCACCCCCCATGTCCCACAATGCTCCTGATATTAGCAGGCTTATGATAAATTGTTTCAAGTATCAAAACACAGCTAAATAAATAGAGTTCCTTACCTGAAACATGTATCTCCACATCGTTACTGGCCACTGAAAACACATATGGAGTCTTTGTATAGTATCCATAACATCTAAATGGCCCCTTCTTGTGGGATGGCACAGAGATATTAGGAAACAGAGCCTGGAACTGTCCTGCATGTTTCAAATTTGCCTTTTCGGACCTAAGGAATTTCATATTTTTCCCAGTCAAATTAAACCAATCATATCCTTTTGATGAGACACACTGAAGGGTCACATTATCACCTGAGGTCACTACAGGCCTGGGCAGGGCTGACAGGGTAGGTTTGTCATGGTAGACACCTAGGAGAGGAGAAGGCAGGCTGCTTTGAAACACATCCCATATTGTCTCCAGCAGATGATCTCTGGATGAACAACATTGGGAGAGTATTTCCTGAGGAAAAAGACAAGGATTATGATTTTAGTGTCCTTTCACCTGCCACCACCTGCTGAAAGGTATCTGTGTACTCTCTCCACCCAAATGAGTTGGAAAAGTAATGATTATATTGCTATATATGCAGGTTTGTCAAAGAAGCAATGGAGAACTTTGTCTAACTGTTGTGCTCTATTAGTGTCTCTCTATCCCTCAGTTCTCGGCTTCACTCTTTATGCATCACATACAAATGGGATTCTAGAGGCCCTTCACACACTATATCATTACAGAGCTCCCTGTTATGATGAGAGAGCATGCATGACCCAAGATGGTGAGTTTCTGAAGGTTCCCAGCAAAGAAGAAAAATGCACATCTTTTAAAACAGTCACATAGAGCAGCTCACATTTGCAAGTGACAGGTAGAGCTGTTTTACAATAGCAGAAGAACACATTTAAAATAACCTACTTTTCTCTGGACTCATACACTCCAATGTCATCATTCATCAATGCTTCTGCCCCTCAAGCACAGCTGCGTCATACATTCTATGACACTGGGTTCAGTAGCTCTGTGTCACAAGCACCCAACATACAGCAGGTCCTTACCTGGAATCTGGTGTCAGTTGTACTATCATTCAAAGTAAAGTATTAGACTTTCTTACCTGAGACCAAAAGCTCTAGGTGGTTAATTGACACTGACCAGAGCTATGAACTACTCAAGTAATTTCCATAACATGTGAGTGTCCAACTCTAGTTGGGAGTCACACAACCCAATGTGAACTGAGCACTGGATGACCCAGTGGATTTATTCTGTATATATGCAGTACTGCCGCTCTTCTCTTCTTCCTTCAATAGAAAGAACCTGTTATATACCTGTTGTGAAATACACCAAAGGGTCACATGAACTACTGAGCTCACCCTGGGGCTGGGTTTGGCTGACAGTGTGACTTTACTGATGTAAACTCCTAGGAGAAAAGAGGAAGCCTTTACTGTGGAATCATACAGTAGGCAGTTTTCCACCTCTTCTGGGATTTGAGATGAAAACAACACTTTGAACATACTCCTTTCCTCAAAGTAGATCCAAGGGTTGAGGTAATGTCCTCTCACCTGTCACCACCAACTCCAGTGTGTCACTATGTTGTGACCACCCAGCAGAATTGTAACAGTAACAGCGATATCGCCCAGCATACTGTTTTTTCATGATTGCTTTGGAGAACTTGACCGTGTTACTACGTTCCTTTGGAATTTTTCTGTTCCAGGGTGCATGGCTTCCTTCTTTATACAGAAAATATACTTGGGTATTTATGGTCCCATTACACCAAATGGTCACAGAATTCCCAGAGGCAATCACAGAACCTGGCTCTGCCCACAAGGTAGGTTTCTGGAGGGTACCTACAAGGAATTAGGAGAAGTGGTGGGTCTTTGAGCAGTTCTAAATGAAAGACAAAACTTATTGCTGACAGGCCACCAGGATGAGACTTGATAGGCTGTGACCATATGCTGGGGAAGGAGGTTCCCTTCTGTCACAGACCGAGAGAAGGGGAATGGGTGAGAGAGGGAGGGGGAAGAACAGGAGAATACAAGTGAGAGGATAACAATGGGAAAGTAATCTGAATAAATTAATTAAATAAAAATAATAATTATTGCTATAAAAGTTACCCCTGAACATCAACTGAAGCAGTAAGGCCATGGGTAAGTCAATAACTCTCTTGACATTCCCAAGTTGGATTATCACTGTCCCCTGCCCTCCATCACTGAACAGTGAGTCCTACAATCAAGTGTCTCAGGATTACTGAGAGCTCAGCTTCAAAGAACACCAGTCTCTTCACTGAGCATTTGTGTCAGGAACAGTGTGACTCAGAAGAGTCTGAGGCTTCCTTACCTGAGACCAGGAGCTGCAGGGGTTCACTGGCTTCTGACCACACATGAGGATTAGTTGTGAAGTAGGCAAAGCATCTAAAGCTCCACATTTCTGTAGAGGTTATTGGACCCACTTGGAACCTGGCCAGAGTCACCCCAGAGTATTCAGGTATGGATATGTTGATTTTCTGACCATCCTTCCTTAAAATGAACCAGTTAAATTTCTCATTTGAGGAACATGAAATGAACACAGTCTCTCCTAACTTTACAACAGGGTTTTCCAGGGCCAAAATGGTGGGTTTTACATAGACTCCTAGGAAAGATATAAATGGAATATTAAATGAGGTTTACAGAGCACATTGTCCCCCGTGGATAGCCTGTGATATGTAATTGTGCTAGACAAGTGTTTACTGGACCATAACATCTGGATCTAAGACCCCTTAGAGCACTCTCACCTGTAACCACCAGCTCCAGAGTGGCACTTCGTTCTGACCACCCAACAGAGGTGTAAGAGTAGCATTGATATCGCCCTGCATTCAGTTGTGTCACAGATGAGATGGTGAAATTTGCCTTATTATTGTGGCCCTTTTGGTTCTGTGCGTACCAGGATTCTTGGCTTTGCTCTCTATATAGCACATACATTTCAGTTTCATGGGTCCCCTCACACCAGATGGTCACATGGCTCCCTGATGTCACCATGGGACCTGGATGAGCCCGGATAGTGGGCTTATAGAGGGTTCCTGCAGAGAAGTAGAAAAACAGGAGGAGTGTGTTAGGACAGTGGCTCAAAGAAGTCATACTTGCAAAGGACACTTAAGATGAACTACAAAAGCAAAGGGACTCATAAAGACACTACTTTAACCTAGAACTTGGCTTCCACTGTTAATACAAACCCTGATTTCAACATTTCAGGACCAACTGTATCACCCATTCAGTGACACTGGCTTAAATAGCACCAAGTCTCAATCACCCACCACACAACAAATGCTGTGTCACCAGGGAGAGGATAGATCTTCCTTACCTGAAACCAAGAGCTCTACGTGGTTACTGGGCTTTGACCACAGCTGGGGGGTGCTCATATTATAGCCATAGCATATGAAACTCCATCTCTCATTGGTGGTCACAGGGCCCACTTTGAATACGGCCTGGAATATCTCAGTGGTTGTATTCTGTGAGGGCACAGTTGTGGAGAACTTCCAAGTTCCCTTCATTAGAATAAATCTGTTATATGCCTCTTGTGAGTCACACTGAAGGGTCACATATCCTCCAATGCTCATGGCAAGGCTAGGAAGAGCTGAAAGGGTGATGTTGCCAGGGCGATATCCTAAGAGAGGAGAGGAAACCCTTTTAGTGGACTCATATGGGAAGCATTATTTTCCTCTTCTGACATTTGAGAAATAAGCCCCAAGTGAACATATTCCTTTACTCATGGCAGATTTTGAGGTTGGGGAAGGGTCTTCTCACCTGTCACTACTAGTTGCAGGATTTCACTTTTTTCTTCTGACATGTTAGTAGGGTTTTTATAGGAACACCAATATTGACCTGAATGGTACCATTCAACTGAAGAGATAGAGAACTTGGCCTTCTCCTTGGTTTCAGGAAGGGTTGTTTGTAACAGGTTATCTTGAATTCCTTCTTTGTAGAGATAGTACTCCTTAACATGTAACGGCCCTTCACAGAAGATTGTCACCTGGCTCCCAGTAGATACCACACTGCTTGGAACCACCCTGATTGTGGGTTTAGAGAGTTCCCCTGCAAGAAAATCGGCAGCTGGGTCGAAGGACTTCTCCTCAGATACCAGCTCTCAGACCCAGTATGTTTCAGGCATCCCAAGAGTCAATGCATACCTGCTGTTCTCCATCTCTGCCACTCAGGAGTGACATGTAGTCCGCACAAAAGATGTCCAATCTCAGACAGCTAAACAAACACTCACCTGAAAGTGTAGAGTTCCCAGAAACCAGGCTCAGTCCTGCAAGAGAGTTACCTCTAAGTGTTCGCTCTGAATATGAGCAGACTCTGCAATTGCAAGTGATTTCTGAGCTGTTGAGACATTCTGATGGACCATGGCATGGGTTTAAGGTACATTCCCTCTCAGACCAGAATTCGCCCTCTTAATCTTCGCATCTCACCAAGACACAGCAGGGCAGTGAGAGTGGGAGTCATGGCATCTTCCAGTTGCCAGAGATGGCAGATATTTCGTCTTCTTGTTGTAAGAACCCACACAGAGTGTATGTACTACTCAGGCTTATTTCTTCTTTGTGTCATGAGGTCATCATCTTATCAAGCTCCAAGAAAGAGGAACTAATCTTGTGGGGAGGCTGGCTGCTGTTTCCCCAGTTCTGTGCTGGGTTGGCCTGCAGATTATGTGGCTTCTGTAATTGGTTGTTCTTTACTTTTGGTTTTGTTTCTGACACAGAACATCTTGAATCTTATTCAGGTCTCAAATTCCTCATTCTATTTCCTCAGCTTTCTGTGTGCTGGCATTACAAACACACCCACAGTGGGATTTGGTCTCTTCATGCAGATCATCACCACTCTACCCATCTGCCTGAATGGTCCCAATCACCAGAAACTAGGACAAGACACAAAAACAAACCTGCCACCTTCCTGGTCCAGCACTTTTACATGGGGAGGCTTAGAGCTTGTGGCACTTTTTCTATTGAAGCTTCTTCTTGGTTCTACTTATTCAAACAGACCAAACTAATGGCCAGTTGGCTATCAGGCCCTTGATATGATTTGGGGATGTTATGTAAACTTTTCCTGGGTATATATGAACAATGCCCACTCATTAATGATGAGGCACCACACAAAGACTCCACACAAATCCAGCTGATGAATTAAGGGGATGTTAGGGTCCATTACAAATGTGTGGCCCTCTCTGCATATCTATTCAATATAGTAATTGAGGTTTTAGCTAGAGAAATAAGACAACTAAAGGAGATCAAAGGGATATAAATTGGGAAGGAAGAAATCAAATATTGCTATTGGAAGATGATATGATACTATATATAAGTGAACTAAAAATTTTGCCAAAGATCCTACAGCTGATAAAAACCTCCAACAAAGTAACTATATACTAAATTAACTCAAAATATCAGTAGTTCTCCTCTATATAAATGATAAACAGGCTGAAGTATAAATTCCCGAAAATCACCCTTCACAATAGCCATAAAATAAAAAATATCTTAGTTTAATTCTATCCAATTAAGTGAAAGACCTACATGATATGAACTTTAAGTGTCTGGAGAAAGAAATTAAAGAACTTATCAGAAGATGGGAAAGATGTCCCTTGCTCGTGGATCGCTACAATTCACATACTAAAAATGACCATCTTACCAAAAGCAATTGACAGATTCAATGCAATTCCTAGCAGAATTCCAAAAAGTTCTTTACAAATCTGGAAAGAACAATACTCATCCTGTACAATAAAAGAATATCTGGAGGTATCTATATCCCTCATCTCAAGGTGTAGTACAGAGTAATAGTAATAAAAAATACATATTTTGGAGAAAATGAGAAATTTAGCCAGTGGAATCATTTTGAAAACCAAGAAGTAGATCCACACACCGATGCACACTTACATTTCAACAAAGGAACCAAAACATTACAATGGAACAACAACAAAAAAGAATCATCAACAAATGTTGATGTTCTAAATGTATGCTTGCAAGTAAAAGAATGCAACTATATTCATACCAATCACCCTGAACAAAACTCAGTCTAAGTAGATCAAAGACCTCATAATAAAAGTAGAAATATTAATTTGATAAATGAAATAGTAGAGAATATCCTTGAATGCACTGGCAGAGGACAAAAATTCCAGAACAGAACACCAGCAGCTCAGGCACTAAGATCAACAAGCAGTAAATGAGACCACATGAAACAGAAAAGGTTCTGTAAGGCAAGAGACACCCTCAAAAAGAAAAACTGCCAGCCTACAGAATTGGAAAATATCTTCACCACCCTAGATCTGACAGAGGGGATATATCCAAAATGTATAAAGTACTCAAGAAATTAGACAGCAACAAACCAAATAACCCAATTAAAAATAGGGGTACAGAGATAAATAGAGAATTCTTGACAGAGGAACACCTAGTCGCCAAGAAGCACTTAAAAAATTGACCAACATCTTTAGTCATCAAGAAAATACAAATAAAAACCTCTGAAATTCCATCTTACACATGGCAGAATGGCTAAGGTCAAAAAACTTACACAATGGCCCTTGTTGGTGAAGATGTGAGGCAAGAATATTCCTCTGTAACTGGTGAGGGTGAAAACTTGTACACAAACTTTGGATATCACTTTGGCAGTTTCTCAGATAATTTATAAAAGTTCTACCTCAAGATACAGCTATACTACTCCGGGGCATATTCCTAAAATATGCTCCACCCTACCACAAGGTGCTTACTCAACTATGTTCATAGCAGCTTTATTTATAATCACAGAAACTAGAAACAACTTAGATGTTTCTAAAGCTACTAATGGATAAAAGAGACTGTGGTAAATTTACATAATGGGATACACCTCAGCTAATAGTAACAATAACACTATAAAAAGTGCAGGCAAATACATAGACCTAGAAAGACCATACTGAGTGAAGTAACTCAGACACAGGAATACAAAGATGGTACGATGGTATGTACTCACTTATAAGTCAATAGTAGCCAAAAACTACAAGATAATCATGTTATAATCCACAGATCCAAACAAGCTAAATAACAAGTAAGGGACAAAGAAGGACCATTAAATCACTTTGAGAAGGGGAAGCAAAATAGACACCTAGGGTGGATGGTGGGAGGTAACTGGATGAGGAAGGGGAGTGAGAGGGGAACAGAAGGAATCATGTGTGGGGAAGATAATGGGAGAAAGAACGGAAATCTATTGTGCGAAGATGTATCTCTGGGACAAGCTAGAAATCAATGACAATTGAAACCCCCAGGAATCTATGAGAGTCACTTTAACTAAGACTTCTAGCAATAGGGGATATAAAACATGAACCAGTAATGTCTGTCTCATAACCAGGGAGGACTTCCAATGCAGAGATGAGGATAGCAAACCAGACACAAAACTGTCAAACCACATTTTTCCTGCCTATAAGGGGTGCAGGGATAAAATGGGAACAGAAAGTCATGGATTGGCCAACCAATGACAGGCCCATCCTGAATCCATGCCATGAGAGTGAACCCACCCCTGGCACTATTAAAAAATATTCTGCTATACTCGAAGGCAGGAGACTAGCAGAAATGTCATCTGAGTGGGTTCATGCAGCAGCTGATGAAAACTAAGAAAGTGGCCCACGTCCAAACAGTAGCTGGAACTCGAGATATCTTGTAGAGGAAATGGGGGAAGGATTGAAAAGGCCAGAAAAGTTGAGGGCAACACAAGAAAAACCTACAGAATCAACTAACCTGGGCCCATAGAATCTTACAGAAATGGAAACCCCAACCAGAGAGCATGAGTGCCATGGACCCAGGTACACATGTAAAACTTTGTCCTCCAGTGGGACCTAAAACAGCAGAACCAGGGTCTGTAATTGACTCTATTGTTGACCTTTGGATCCCTTTCCCCTTCGATCCCTTTCCCCTAACTGGCATGCCTGTCTATCCTCAATAGACCAAGATGTGTCCAGTCCTATTAAAATTTGATATGTCAAAGTAGGTTAATATTCATGGGAAGTCTCCTATTCTCTGGATAGGAAGGAGGAGGGCATAGGGTAGGATGAGGAAATGAGAAGAGAGAAGGGATGAGAAGCTCCAAAGAGGAAGTAAATAAATAATTAATTAAAGAAGAAAATAAGAAATTTGTGGTCAACTGTTTTAGGTCTTACTATGTAAGTCCCGGTGTCCTGGGACTCACTATGTAAACCTGGGTATGTGGGACTAACAGAGATTCACCAACAAGCAACGGACTGCCAAGTGTTGACATAAGAGCATGTCCCACAATGGAAAGCAATGTTGGTAACTTTTTGGTGGTTTGCTATCAGCACGTTTTCATGATAGTTATGAGTTTGGGAGTGCTTATGACCTTGAAGTACACAGGATCTATTAAATTTCTGACCTTTTTACCATCTACTTGAGGTACAAGTGGTTTTCAGTCATATAAACATAACAGTTAAAGGACCCCCCCCTCTAGTCTCATGAAATACACACCGTTCACACATTAAGTGAACACAGTAAATGTCAGCAAAATTATGAGGCAAAAAACAGAAATGGAAATTAAAGTTCCAAAGTGCAGAGGGTTCCGTGTTGAAATCTGCTTAAATTAGCTGATATTTTTGGAATATGTAAGTCCAATCAAGAAAACCCCATCTGCCCATCCTCTAGAGAGGATGCTGTTTGCTGTGTGGCCAAATGCTAGAGGAGCTAGAAGGAAATGCCAAGGTACAGAAAGGGAAAAATGCATTATGGGCATTGAATTTGATACCAATGTATTCTAGTCAGAATTCATCAGTTGTTGCAGGATATTTGTTCACATAGTGAACTCCATAATTATGAACTGTAAAAAAAAAAATCTGTTTCTAATTGTGGTATGACTCAGCCTTGGACCCTAAGGGCTTTCTGTTTTCTGTAAACAAGTAATTGTGGTGTGGGTCAACCCTACATCACACCTTTAATCCAACAGCTAAATAAATTCTACCCCAGGTCAAGCAGCAGAGTAAGGAACCAGCCTAAAGGGAAAGAATGTAAGTCAACAGAAAGGATGGACATTGAATTGCAAGGCATTTAAGACAGCATGGAGGAGAAAGGGAATTTTTTCCTTGAACTTCATCTGAGTAGGATGGTCAATTGTGGGCACTCTCTGCCTCTCTGAGCTATGAGGCATTCATGCCAGAATCTAGCTCCTGAATCTTCATTGGTAAAATCAAAATTATGAGATTTGGGTTTTTAAAACACACCTATCTTTGTCATTGGGAGCTAGAGTAGTAATGTAGGATGGTAATGCTCATATTTATGTGAGGATCTTCTTTATGTGTGACTTTAAACATCCCTTCAAAGGCACTTCCACACTTGGAAGTCCAGGTCCCAGCAGATTAACATTATCAGCTAAGCCTGGGGCATGAAACCCTTCCTTGTGATATCTGAACAAACATTTCTTCATGCCAGATATGGAACTGGTGATAGATCTAAGTGAGGATAATAAAACTCCAACATGGTGAACCTAAAAGTTTTAGAAAATTATTTATAGATATGTGAGTGAGTATTTGTTTACAGGAACAAAAATTACTCAGTGAGAGGTGAGTCATCCAATCCAACCACAGAATGGGAGACAGATCACAAAACCTGAGAACCTGGCATGCCCTTAGCAACCTTGAAGTCACTCAACAGCATCAAGTGTATCCTTTCTAGGCAGCACAGTTGCCAGGAGACAACAACAGGAACATCTCTGGACAGAATAGTTTGAAATTACTGTCTTAAGCCATAGTGGGGAAACAAGATCTAAAGAGGACCACACTGTTTCTTAATTGACAAAGGAGTGGATAGGACCATTATAAGACAGAAGTTCCCAGAAGAAGGGGCTTAGGGGAAATGTTCTCAAGATCAGATGACCCACTGAGGGTTTGCTCACTCCCCTCCTCGCCTGTGCTCTGCTTTCGTTACTTCTTATTTTGTTCCTCTGACTTCCTCATTCCTAGACAAGACAGCCCCTCCTCTTCAACACTCTGCATCTAAACCTCAGTATTTCTTCTTCCTCACCCCTTCTCTCCTGACCACAGCTCTTTAGTTGACACTGCAGATTCTGCCTTAATGTTCAAGTCCCTCATGCACACCGGAGGAATATAAGGAGCTTCCCCATCACACACAAGGGTAACATTTACCACTGTTCAACCTCAACCATGTCACAATCTCCATGTTCCCTCCCTTGGTCTAAGATGGTGTTAATATATTTTCGTGCAGGATGACTATGGGAATCCAACAGTCTGGTGATGTTGAAAAAAAAAACCTTTAAATCTTGCTCAAATCCTAACAGTAAAAAGCAGTCCATAGAGGAGATTTTAAAAAAACTAGAGTTCAATGTAAAACTGGATAGAAATCTGCTATTTTATAATCTAAATAAAAACAGAATTTAAAAAATCTTGTAATAGAGGCATCTTGAATAGGTGGAGAATGCTCAGCATCAACAAGTTAGTAAAAGGAAGTTTCAGAGCCATGTAAGGGACAGTTCCCTGACTTCTGACTTGTCACTCAATGAGGCCCTAGAAATACCACCACAACAATCATTTTTGGTAGCCCATCACATAAGTACCCTTTTCTGAAATTAACACATAGATTGGTTACAAAATATGGAGTGATCAAACTGAACATGAGATGGACATTTCCTCCTATTAAATGCTACTTATCTGCGTGTGATGGTACATGCCTTTAATCTCAGTACTAATGAACCAGAGACAGGTAGATCTCTGAGAGACTGTGGCCAGCATGTTCTACAAAATGAGTTCCAGGACAGCCAGGGCTATGACACAGAGAAACCCTATCTTGGAAAAAAACCAACAATAACTTTTTAAAAACTTAATAATCTGGACTATGTTGTGTAGATTTTGAATGGAGGAATCTCATCTACGGTCCTACCTAACCCTATGTCTTATAGTATGTACCTGCAAGGCATGCTATACCTGTTGTATGATAGTATGATAACCTTTAAGGTAATAGGTAACTGCTTTCTTACAGAGTAAGAGGTGGGTTTTACAGGAGAGCATCCATGCATGAAAATATAAACTGGGGGCAGTGGCACAGGGCCACGGTTTTTGAAAAATGAGGTCCTCAATGCATTCTGATGAGGAGGATTGTGTTCCAGAGCTACACAGAAATGTTTACCCCTGCCCCAAGAGCAACCTCATTGGGAGGAAATGCTTAGCACAATATATTAGAAGTACCCAAGCTTAGATCATCCAAGATGGTGTCAATTAAACATTGAGTCTGATCTGAGGAACAGCAGTGACCACACAGCCACCAAAGGACCATACTGAGAACTCCAAACAATAGTGCTGTTTCTCAGAGAGAAGGAAATCCTGTCATGTGGAATGTCCCTGCCCTCCTGCCACAGGACCATGGGACCATGTTCCAGTGATCTCCCAGGGACACTAGGATGCCACCACTGCTTTTCGGGTTGTGGCCTGATACAGTGCAGGCCAAGGAGATGATGTTTGAGGATGTGATGCTGTTTGGGTCAAGCCCGAGTGAGGACTGCACTGCCCACACCACAGGCCCCATGGACACTCACGGGGCCAGAGCCATGCTCAGTGCTGAGAGCTGAATCATGCACAGGTGGAAACTAGGGGCAGCACCAAGGCAGGGATCCATGATGGATGGGTCATGTGATGGAACCAGAGACTTGGTAGGCATGAATCAACAAGTTCCTTGGGCCAAGAAGCTGACCTGGGCCAACATCACTGATTTCTGAAAGCAACCCAAAGAAGAACACCTGCTTAATGGCCGACAAGATCCAGTACCCATGGGATTAGGAGGCCATTCAGGCCTTGAAGGCCAGCAACAAACTGGTGAATGGAATGGGAACAGGAGAGGTGGCCCTGTGGACACAGAAGTAGGAGAACTGACCTTGAGTACACAAGAACAGGAGAGCTGGCCTTAAGGAAGTGGGAGAAGGTGAGCCAGCCCTGGATACATGGGACCTGGAGAGCTGGCCCTGCTCTGAGGACACAGAAATGGAAGAGCGAGCCCTGCCCTGAGGTCATGGGAGCAGGAGATCCAGCCTTGCCATGATGACATGGGAGCTGGTGAGCGGCCCCTGCCCTGATGACATGGGACTGGGAGAGCAGGCTCTGTCCTGAGAACAAAGGAGCAGGTGAGCTGGCCCTGCCCTGGGGAGCTGGGAGCTTGTGAGTGAACCCTGCCCTGAGGACATAGGAACAGGTGAGCTGGCTCTGCCTTGAGGACATAGGAGCAGGTAAGCCAGCCATGACCTGAGAACATAGGAACAAGAGAGCAGGCCCTGCCCTGAAGATATGGGAACAGACCTCGATCCAGGGCTCTGAGTAGACCTCACCCCAACTTCTACCCTATGTATGACCTGCTGGAACATATAAAGGGACTGGACCTGCCGATTCAAAGATTAAGAATCTCCTTGCCACAGGGCAACAATGGGATATCCGACAGCAGTCCAAGGGAGGATCTGGTAACGCTAGTGTAGACCTCAAACCAGACCCATGACAAGTAACGATGAACATTTAAAAGTAAACATATGTGGAAAAAAATACTACCTTTCATGATACACTACAGCTTTTGTGACAAGATATTTTTGTTTGTCTGTTTGTTTAATTTTACTGGGGGAAGGAGAGGGATTTTGGTGCATGATGTGTAAATCATAGACAATTTAAAAATTAAATTTTTTAAAAAAGAAAAAAAAACCACAAAGTGCATCATGCCACAGAACATTGCTCTGCAGAGAAAAATTAACTGTGGCTGGATCTCAAGAGGGTATGTGAGAGAAACCAGCCAATTTTTTAAAAAATCACACACTATATGTCTCCTTTCATAAAATGTCTCAAAGTACAAAATTATAGAGAGAGAACAGATGAGAGATGTCAGGTTCTCTCAGGAATGAACAATGGGGCTATCAGAGCTTGGATTAAAGCCTCTAAAACTCTTCTCTTTGTAAGTTGATGGGGTCAGGCATTTAAATATAGTGACAGAAAGTAGATTGATATGGCAAGGCTGGGTGAAAGCTGTGGGTTTCTGAGGCTTCCCAGAAGCCTATTTGCATTTTAAAATAAAACTGAAATATAAAAGTCTGATATCCCATGAGTTTTATGAAAATAGAGTCTCAAGAATTTTAAAAAAACAATTTAAAAGAAGAAGTTACCCTGGCTTTAGTCACATCTTCTATTTTATTCCCCATATTTCCAGTCCACAAACCCTTTCTATTAAAGTAATTCATCTTTTTTGTAATGATGGGCATCAGGATAAATCATGATAAACTGAAACAGAGCAAGTAATTTGTTCTTGACTGCCTTCCCCATAGCAGGATGAATTGGTCCATCCATGAGTGACAGATTTTTTTTAAAATCAGACTGAGGCATCTGCATTAATATGTGTTAGTTGTTTAATTTGACATCCCACTACTGCATGGCTAAGTTGTGTATGAGGGAGTCATGAAGAGACGGGTAAGAAAAATGCTAAGTTCAAGTCCTTGTGGTGCAGCAGACTTTTCACAGCCCACAAACACCAGATACACACGGTCCACAGGCTCCTTGTCACAAAATAAGTCACATAACAAGCTCAAGGGACAGAGAACTGTACTCTTGAAACCTCAGCAATATGGCCACCTAAACAAGACTGCACAATGACAGCACCATGTCACATGTCAATGTATATAAAGGAGCACTTATGAGGCCTTACCCCTAGATGAAGAACTACAGGCAATTAATATCTACTGATATAGAATAGTCTTCCACAAGGTCAATCCCTGATAGTCTACTCAGTCCCAAGTGGTCACCCCTAAACATGTACAAACATAAGTAATATTAATGACTCAACAGGTCTACACACACACACACACACACACACACACACACACGCACGCACGCACGCACGCACACACACGCACGCACACACACGCACGCACACACATGCACACACAAACACACACACTGTGGCAATAATAACTGAATAATAAATAAAACATTGATAATTTGAAATGGAGTGCATGGGAGGACGAGAAGTAGGGAGAGGGTGGTGTGGAAATGATGTAAACACAGTGCTCATATATGAAGTTCTCAAAGAGAAAAATGAAATAAATGTCTTTTAAAATGACAGAAATGTTTGTGTAAACCTGAAAAACAGAAAACGTACACAGGGTCAGAAATCCACTACTAAAGTCACTACAGGCTCTACAGGGTAATCTACTACTCTTATTTTGCTAAATTGAAAGGACGTCAACATCCCTTCTAGTTACATTTCTATAAATGGATTAGTTCTGGTCTCAGTGTTAGTCATATGCGTTTCTTTCACAATTTTTAATAGTTATTTGGTGGTACAGACTCATAATTTGTCAAAGTATGGAGAATAAGTGACTGTTGGGTGCTGGGACCTAAAAAAAGACATCTATTTCACCTTCTCCATGGTTCCAGGAATATGAAAGAAGAGAAATATGGGATCAAGAGAAGTGCTGTGAAATACAACCTCCTGGACATAGTAATATATTGTTCTAAAGAATTGATAGCAAGTGTTGCTACCTCCACTGGACTGTCACAACCTTTGGTTGTCAACAGTAAACATTGCTAAAGGAGGTGTTCATGAGGCCTATATCAGTTAGTTTTTCTATTACTATGATAAAATACTGTGGCAAAGACAACTTAAAGGAGGAAAGGCTTTTACAGCTCACAGCTCTAGGATACAGTTTTTCTTTTTCTTTTTGACTTTTTTTTATTAATTTATTCGTATTACATCTTGATTGTTAGCCCTTCCCCTGTTTCCTCCCATTCTTCCCTCCCTCCCACTTCCCCCTTTCTCCCCTCCCCTATGTCTGTGATTGAGGGAGACCTCCTCCCCCTATTTGTGCTCTTAGAATATCGAGTCTCTTCTTGGTAACTTGCTATCCCTCTTCTAAGTGCTGCCAGGCCTCCCCATCCAGGGGACGTGGTCAGAAAAGGGGCACCAGAGTTTGTGTGAGAGTCAGATCTTACTCTCCACTCAATGGTGGAGAATATCATGTTCATCGGCTAGGTCTTGGTAGGGGTTTGAAGTTTACTGCCTATATTCTAGGATACAGTTTTTCATGGTGTGAAAAATCAGTACCCTTCTTTCCTTTCCACTGGGCAAAGGGCAAATTCATGAAACCTGGGAAAGTGGTGCTGGTCCTGGCTGGATGCTACCCCAGACACAAAGCCGTCATCATGAAGAACATCGATGATGGCACCACAGACCGCCTTTACAGCCATGCACTGCTGGCTGGAATTGACTGCTATCCCCAAAAAGTGGCAGCTGCCAAGAAGAAAATCGCCAAGAGGTCAAAGATCAAGTCCTTTGTGAAAGTTTATAACTACAGTCGCCTCATGCCCACCAGGTACTCTGTGGATATCCCCTTGGACAAGACTGTTGTCAACAAGGATGTCTTTAGACACCCAGCCCTGAAACGCAAGGCAAGGCAGGAGGCCAAGATCAAGTTTGAGGAATGATACAAGACAGGAAAGAACAAATGGTTTTTCCAGAAGGCTTCACTTTTAGGTGTATTTTCATTTCCATCATTAAAGTTAAAAAAAAGAAAAGAAAAGAAATCAATACCAAGGAATCTTGAAGCAGCCTGTCACCTTATTTCCACACATGGGAAGCAGACAACGATGGATGTATACATGCTGGTGATCCATTCATTTTCTTCCTTTTATGTACACCACTTACCCCTTGTACCAAAAAAATAGGCAAGACTTGCCACATCAATCAATTTAATCTAGATAATGCCCAGAAACATGTGTAGTGGCTCATGGACCATAAAGAGCTGGCGAATGGCAGACAACGTTCTCCATACCACCATCCTAGCCTGAGCATCCTAATTCAGGGACACAATCTTTTTCTTCACTATGTCCAAGTTGTACATCCATTGGGACATTTGGTCCAATTCCCTGTGTCCTCAGAGTCCTAAGTCAGCACTCCATTCTTCACCCATTTATTAGGTTTTATTAGGCTGGAGTGTTCCCACTTGATATTAATGAAACAGCTAGAAGATATAAGTGAAAGCTCTCCTCTTCATGGATCTCAAGTAATACAAGAATCGACTCAGGATAAAACAAGCTATATTACGAGAATGCATAGATATATCTGAGTTTGATGGT
>OU015759.1:5428225-5501082 GCA_907169655.1 Acomys percivali | reverse complement strand
GAGGCTGGAACTTCAAGTTATCCATGGACAGGACTATACACACCAATTAGCAAATATCACAGACCAGATCTTTTAAACCCATATCAATAGTGTCCAATGAGATAATTTCTTTAAATATCTAAGGAGGTTTTTATATATTAGTAGCAATATTGCAATAAGTGTAATAAATACCTGATAATTTGGGTGTGCATCATTTAGATTGAATTATTTTTCATTCTGAAATCTGGCTTTCACTCATAATTTTTATTGTTTTGAGCCAATTTTTTTGTCACAAAAAATCCATAGTAACAATAAAACAACAACAAAAACAGAGGCTTATAATGCACCATGGGGAATGTGGTGATTTATAATAAAGAAAATATTATGTGGGAATGATGACAAACAGAACATGCCCAGCAGTGAGGACCAAAACCTCACTGATGAATCCAAGATGGCGGCGAGCAGTGTGGACCATGCCTGGAAGCTCCAGTGAACAATTCAGGGAATTGCGCAGATTTCTGAGCCAGGAACACCAAGGTCCCGACACCACGGCAGCAGGAGTGCTCCACGGTTCGGAGGAACCAGGGTGCAGAGGACCTGTGTGCCCCTGCACACGGGAGGAGTGCGGATTTTCTTGGATCAGAGCAGTGGCGGCAGCACCAGCGGCACCAGCAGCACCAGCAGCACCAGCAGCACCAGCGGCAGTGGCTGAGGTTTGCAGCTCAGAGCCTTCCAGTGGAGGCGGTTAGTGTGGTGGCTGGTGGGAGTTGCTGTGGGAGAGGGGACTCTGGACAGGATTTGGGTCGCATGGTGCCTTGTGACCCAAACTGGACTCGGCGGACAGTTCAGCCCCAGAGTCCCGGGTACAGCTCGGTGTGCAGTGCCGTGGAGATGCTGGCTCAGCGCAGCAAGCAATTCTGCCCAGTGCAGCAGCTCAGTGCAGCCACAGTTCACCTGCAGTGATGCAGGTTGGGCAGAGTGCTCAGGTCAACCCTAGGCACCAGCTCAGCGCAGCTGCAGTTCTCCTGCTCTGACACAGGTTGGGCAGAGCACTCAGTTTCACCGAAGGCACCAGCTCAGCGCAGCCGCAGTTCACCTGCTGTGACGCAGGCTGGGCAGAGAGCTCAGTTCCACCAGAGGCTCTAGCTCACATCAACGAGCAATTCTGCCCAAGACACTAGCTCAGCTCAGCGGGCAGTTCTGGGGCACTGACGGAGGCTGAGGTCAGCATGCAGATTCAACCCAGAGGCCCTAGCTGGACTCGCCGGGCTGAATAGACCCAGAGTCTCTACCTGAGTTATGTGCACAGGCTCGGTGGCCCCAAGACTCTGGCTGGAATATCCACGCAGTATAGGCCTGGAGGCCCAGGCTGAATTCAGCGTGCAGTGTGGGTACATAGTCCCTGGCTGAGCTCAGTGCACAATTCTGCCCCAGAGACTCGGGTGGAGCCTGGCGTGCAGTTTAGGGCCAGAGTCCCTAACCGTGCTTGGCAGACAGATTGGGCCCAGAGACTCTAGTGGAGCTTTTGGCACAGTCCCAGCTCTAAGACTCTGGTTGGACAAAGTGTATGGTTTGAATCCAGAATTCCTGGCTGAGCTGGGTGAACGGTTTGGGCATGAGTCAATAACTGACCACAGCATGAACTTTGGCCAAAAGCCCCTAGCTGAGCTTGGTGCACAGTCCCAGCCCAAAAGTTCTGGCTGGACCCTGGGTGCATTTTGAGCCCAGAATTCCTAGCTGAGCTCAGCAGACGGTTCAGGCCCTGAGAATTTACCTGAGCTTGGCATGTGGTTCGGGCACAGTGTCCCTGGCTGCACTTGGCACAGACCCAGAAGGCTGTGGATACCTTGGCCTGACCCAATGATCATCCAGAGACCCAGAACGATTGCAGGACCCACAGCACAGGGGAGCAGAGGATCACTGGCTGTGAGAGTCCAAACCGACAGGGCTAACCTCCTGCCATCCACACCAGTGAAACATCAGAGCTTCCAACCTACGGAAATCGTGAGAAAACAAGTGAGTCTATCATCAGACTCCCTCCATCCAAATCTGAAAGCTACCCAAAAAAAACAAAGCCGGCAAGATGTCTAAAGGACAGCGTAAAAACGTACGCAAAAAAAACCAAAAGAACATGGTGTCTCCAGTTTCCAGCTATCCCAAAGAAAACAACCCAGAGAACTCAAATACAATGGAAATACAAGGAAATGACCTCAAATCCTTAGTAATGAGGATATTAATGGAGGAAACAAATAAAATTCGTAATCAAATACATGAAGACACAGCCAAACAGATGAGAAACATGAAAGAAGCACATAGAGTGGAACTGGAAAATTTTCAGGAAAATGCAAACAACCAGATAGAAGAAATAAATAAAACGGTTCAAGCTCTGAAGACCTATAAAGAGGCAATGGAAGAAACTCAGGAATGTACAAACAATCAGATGAAAGAAATAAAAAAATCAGTTCAAGATCTGAAGACAAAAATGGATTCAATGATAAACACACAGACAGAAGAAAAACGAGAACGTGAGACCTCAGAGAAGAAGGCGAGCAACGCAGAGGTGAGCTTTTGTAACAGAATCCAAGAGATGGAAGAACGAATCTCAGGACTAGAAGATACAGTCACAGATCTTGAAGCAACCATTTAAAAAATGCCAAATCTGGAAAACTCCTGACTCAAAACATCCAAGAAATTAAGAACACCATGAAAAGAAGAAATCTGAGGATAGTAGGCATTGAAGAATGAGAAGATATCAGACTCCGAGACCCAGAAACCATTCTCAACAAAATCATAGAAGAAAATTTCCCCAATCTAAAGAAAGAGATGCCTATAAACATACAAGAGGCCTACAGAACACCAAATAGAATTGACCAGAAAAGGAAAACTGCCCGTCACATAATAATCAAAACACAAAACATACAGAACAAAGAAAAAATATTAAAAGCTGCAAGGGTAAAGGGCCAAATAACATTCAATGGCAAACCTATCAGAATTACACCCGACTTTGCAGCAGAGACCATAAACGCCAGAAGAGCCTGGACAGAGATCCTGCAAACCCTAAGAGACCAGAGATGCCAGGCCAGACTACTTTACCCAGCAAAACTATCAATAACCATTGATGGAGAAAACAAAATATTTCATGACAAAAACAAATTCAAACAGTACCTATCCACAAATCCAGCTTTACAGAAGGTACTAGAAGAAAAACTCCATCCCAAAGGGTCAAGCTACAACCAAAACTACTCAGGAAATAGGTAACTATACCATGGCAAAAAACACAGCTACACAAACATTCGATTGGAAACAACATCAAAATTAAGACTCTTAACAGTCACTGGTCGTTAATATCTCTCAACATCAATGGTCTCAATTCTCCAATAAAAAGACACAGACTAACTGAATGGGTGCATAAACAAGATCCAACATTCTTCTACATTCAAGAAACACATCTCGCCTATAACGATAAGCATTACCTCAGGGTAAAAGGTTGGAAAAAAATATTCCAAGCAAATGGTCACAAGAAGCAAGCAGGCGTAGCCATTTTAATATCAAACAAAATAGACTTTCAACCAAAATTAATCAAAAGGGATGCAAAAGGACACTTCATACTCATCAAAGGTAAAGTCAACCAAGATGACATCACAATTCTGAACATCTATGCTCCCAATACAAGGGCACCCACATTTGTAAAAGATCTGCTAAAAAAACTTAAACCACACATTGATCACCACACAATAATAGTGGGAGACTTCAACACCCCACTCTCACTGAACGATAAGTCATTGAAACAGAAACTAAGCTGAGAAATAACATCATTAACCAATGCCATGGGTCAAATGGATCTAACAGATATCTATAGAACCTTTCACCCAAACAAGAAAGAATATACCTTCTTCTCTGCACCCCATGGAACCTTCTCCAAAATTGATCACATCATAGGTCACAAAGCAGGCCTCAACAGATACAAGAGGATTGAAATAATACCTTGTATCCTATCAGATCACCATGCTCTTCGGCTGCAATTCAACAACAACAGAAAAAACAAAAAGCCTACACGCACGTGGAAACTAAACAACTCTCTGCTAAATGACACATGGGTCAGGGAAGAAATAAAGAAAGAAATCAAGGAGTTTCTGAAATTCAATGAAAATGAGGGAACAACATACCCAAATTTGTGGGATACATTGAAAGCAGTGTTAAGAGGAAAATTCATAGCACTAAGTGCCTTTAAAAAGAAATTGGAAACATCGCACATAAGCAACTTAACAAAACAGCTGGAAGCCTAAGAAAAAAAGAAGCAGAAACACTCAAAAGGCGTAGACGTCTGGAAATAATCAAACTCAGGGCTGAAATTAACAAATTAGAAACTAAGAAAACAGTCCAAAGAATCAACAAAAGCAAGAGCTGGTTCTTTGAGAACATCAACAAGATAGACAGACCGTTAGCCAAACTAACTAAAAGGCAGAGAGACAGTATTGAAATCAACAAAATCAGAAATGAAAAGGGAGACATAACAACAGACACTGAAGAAATACAAAGAATCATAAGATCCTACTTTGAAGGCATATGTGCCACAAAATTTGAAAATCTAAGGGAAATGGACGATTTTCTTGATCAATTTCACTTGCCAAATTTGAGTGAAGAACAGATAAACAAGCTAAATAGTCCCATTTTCCATACAGAAATAGAGCAATCATTGATAGTCTCCCAACCAAAAAAACCCCAGGGCCAGATGGTTTCAGTGCAGAATTCTACCAGACCTTCAAAAGCGAGTTTATACCGATACTCTTCAAGCTACTCCAAAAGATAGAAATGGATGGAACATTACCAAATTCATTCTATGAGGCCATAGTCACGTTGATACCTAAACCTCACAAAGACTCAACAAAGAAAGAGAATTTCAGACCAATTTCTCTTAGGAACATTGATGCAAAAATACTAAATAAAATCCTTGCAAAACAAATACAAGAACACATCAAGGATATCATTCATCATGACCAAGTAGGCTTCATTCCAGGCATGCAGGGATGGTTTAATACACAGAAATCCATCAATGTAATCCACCATATAAACAAACTGAAAATAAAAAAACCACATGATCATCTCTTTAGATGCAGAGAAAGCATTTGATAAAATCCAACACCCATTCATGTTTAAAGTTTTAGAGAGATCGGGGATACAAGGCACTTTCCTCAACATAATAAAGGCTATCTACAGCAAGCCAATAGCCAAAATCAAAGTAAATGGTGAGATACTCAAGGAAATTCCTCTAAAATCGGGAACAAGGCGAGGCTGCCACTCTCTCCATATCTCTTCAATATAGTACTCGAAGTTCTAGCCAGAGCAATAAGACAACAAAAGGAGATCAAGGATATCCAAATGGGAAAGGAGGAAGTCAAACTATCCCTATTTGCAGATGATATGATAGTGTACATAAGTGACCCTCAAAATTCCACCCGAGAACTCCTACAGCTGATAAACACTTTAGCAAATTGGCTGGATACAATATAACTCAAAAAAAAGTCTGTAGCCTTCCTTTACACAAATGACAAGCTTGCAGAGGAAGAAATTAGGAAAGCCATACCCTTCACATTAGCCACAAGCAATATAAAATATTTAGGAGTTACACTAACTAAGCAAGTAAAGGACTTGTTTGAAAAAAATTTCAAAACTCTGAAGAAAGAGATTGAAGATGACATGAGAAGGTGTAAGGATCTTCCTTGCTCATGGATCAGGAGAATTAACATAGTAAAAGTGGCCATCCTACCAAAAGCAATCTACAGATTCAATGCAATCCCTATCAAAATACTTACACAATTTTTTAAAGACATTGAAAGTTCAATTCTGAACTTCATATGGAAAAACAAAAAACCCAGAACAGCAAAAACGATCTTGTACAATAAAAGGTGCTACGGAGGAATCTCCATACCTGATCTCAAACTGTACTATAAACCAATAGTAATTAAAACAGCATGGTACTGGCATAGCAACAGGCTGGTTGATCAGTGGAATCGAATTGAAGACCCAGATATGAATCCACACACATATGGTCACTTGATTTTTGACAAAGAAGCCAAATCCATTCAATGGAAAAAGGATAGCATCTTCAACAAATGGTGCTGGTCTAACTGGAGGTCTATGTGTAAAAAAATGAAAGTGGACCCATATTTGTCACCTTGCACAAAACTCAAATCCAAGTGGATTAAAGACCTCAACATAAAACCAGAGACACTAAGTCACTTAGAAGAAAAAATGGGGAAGAGCCTGGAACATATTGGCACAGGAGACAACTTCCTGAACAGAACACCAACAGCCCAGGCCTTAATGTCAACAATTAATAAATGGGACCTCATGAGGCTGAGAAGCTTCTGTAAGGCTGGAGACACTGTCAAGAGAACAAAGCAACAGCCTACAGACTGGGAAAAGATCTTCACCCACCCTACATCTGACAAAGGTCTAATATCCAAAATCTATAAAGAACTCAAGAAATTAAACACCACCAAACCAAATAACCCAATTAAGAAATGGGGCTTGGAACTAAACAGAGAATTCTCAACAGAGGAATATCAAATGGCTGAGAAACACTTAAAGAAATGCTCAACCTCCTTAGTCATCAGGGAAATGCAAATCAAAACGACTCTGAGATTCCATCTTACACCCATCAGAATGGCTAAGATCAAAAACTCAAGCGACACCACATGCTGGCGAGGATGTGGAGAGAGAGGAACACTCCTTCATTGCTGGTGGGAATGCAAACTAGTACAACCACTTTGGAAATCTATCTGGTGCTATCTCAGAAAACTGGGAATAGGGCTTCCTCAAGTCCCACCTATTCCACTCCTAGAATATACCCAGAAGATGCTCCAGCACACAAGGAAATTTGCTCAACCATGTTCATAGCAGCCTTATTCATAATAGCCAGATCATGGAAACAGCCTAAATGTCCCTCAGTAGAAGAATGGATAAGGAAACTGAGGTACATATACACTATGGAATACTACTCAGCTATTAAAAACAAGGAATTCCCGAAATTTGTGGACAAATGGATTGAGCTAGAAATGATCATAATGAGTGAGTTAACCCAGAAGCAGAAAGACTCAAATGGTATATACTCACTTATATCTGCATACTAGCGCAATGGGCATGTCCCATGAAAGCCTTCCCTTACCAGGAAACTGGGACAGAGGGGAGGACATCCTATTGGGACTGTAGATGAGAGAAGCATGGGAGAATAGCAAAGTAGAAGGATCTAGAGGGTCCTAGAAACCTACAAGTAGAACATTATGATAGGCAGATTTGGGCCAAGGAGTCCCACTCAAACTAAGGCACCAGCCAAGGACAATACAGGCAGTAAACTTTAAACCCCTATCCAGATCTAGCCAATGGTCAGAACAGTCTCCACAGTTGAGTGGAGAGTGGGATATGACTTCCTCACGTACTCTGGTGCCTCACATTTGACCATGTCTCCTGGAGGGGCAGACCTGGTGGCACTCAGAGGAAGGACAGCAGGTCACCGAGAAGAGACTTGATACCCTATGAGCATATACAGGGGGAGGTAATCCCTCTCAGGAACAGTCATAAGGGAGGGGAATAAGGGGGAAATGGGAGGGAGCGAAGAATGGGAGGATACAAGGGATGGGATAACCATTGAAATGTAACAAGAACAAGTTAATTAAAATAATAAAAAGAAACCTCACTGATGGAATGACTTGTTCCCCAACACCATAGATTGACATAAGAAGGAGGAGAAATCTACAAAAGTCCACATCTTAATGCATTGATAAAGAGCTCACCCTCAACCTTTAGTTCTTTCCCTGTGCCTGAAACACATTGTCTTCCTGGATCTTTTCTCACAATTTATTTCCAACATTAAACACTGGATTTCTTGTAAAACAAAACAAAACACTTGACATCCTCAAAATTATTTCCCAGACATGGAGACTATGCAAGGTCCACTGCTGTCTCTCCTTTACTCTGCAATCAAGACCCTTTTCTGGCTGCAGCAAGCATCACGAAGCAGCATCCCAAGAATTGTGGGGATCAAGCCAGATATACCAATGAGGATGAGGTTGTCCATCGTGTGATCCTGGGTTTGTGATACTGGAGATGGTGGAAAAAGAAGTCAGGATCGACCAAAACCACTATAATACAACTGGATTTTCACTCTGAGAAGTTCACTGCTCAGTGTACAAATCAACCTCTGTATCGACATCCC
The DNA here is from genome assembly GCA_907169655.1 of Acomys percivali. NCBI lineage: Eukaryota > Metazoa > Chordata > Mammalia > Rodentia > Muridae > Acomys > Acomys percivali. The sequence goes on along the minus strand of OU015759.1, from coordinate 5,492,888 downwards.
AAGCAGAATTTTCCTTACTAGCCTGTTTTGGCTTCTGGCATGTTTTCTCATTGGTTGGTTGGTTGGTTTGTTGGTTGGTTGGTTGTCTCAGCACTCCTGATGAAGAAATACATGTATGTTGTGTAAAGTGCTCAAGAGAGATGATTATTTTCTGCAGTTTTATTTTCTTATTTCCTATAAATGTATATTATTCTCATCACATAAATAAATGACCTTCTGAAATGAACCATTTTCCTGCTATAGCAGGCTTCCTACTGGAGTTTGGCTTCATTTCTTAAGCTTGATTATGCTGTAAGTTCAGGACTTCTATCTAAGGCACTTCTTTGGAGCATAGTTTACTTTATTCCATAGAGCTCAGATGGAAAAAAATCATCTCCCAGTTGAGAATAAAGGAACTTTCTTATTTTCCCAGCAGAGTCTGAAGTATAAAATCCTGGAGATAATTGCTCTTGAGATTAGTTTGCACTAATTCATCAGCTGGGAAACAAAAATCCAATCACAAAGTACTCTTCACAGGGTCACCTAAGTACCATGTGAAAAAAGTAGTGAAAGTCTCAGGCTCTCTCAATACTCACACACCCAGTTCCCATGATGTTTTTTTAACCTTTCACTCTGTAATCATCACACTATTAGGATCACAAACAATGTACAACAAAAATAGATAGGTATATTCACGTTGTACATGAATGCAGATAGGCAGAAAGCCCAATTAAACAGGTCCTTTTATAAGATGCCTTTGTTGTGAAATTTTATCACAGGAATAGAAAAGTAGTTAATACAATTCATAAGATGTTTCATATATTTGATCCAAGGTAGAGGAGATTTTCTGTAACTAGATGAAAATTATCCCAACTTTCATCCAAAAGAGACAGGGTACCTGAGTCCTTGGATCTAGAGATTGCATTAGTCTGGGAAAGTGAGAGCCTCATAGATTAATAACGAGATGGTCAAAGAACATCCCTGGCACTTAAGAATTAACTGCCTCAATTTCCAAAGAGTGAGGGGATTTCTAAAACTGATGGCCATGGAATAAAAAGATGAGGATGAAGACCTGGGTAATATCATCCTTGCCACTGATGAGCTCAGGATATCATAGGGCAAGCAATTGTAATTCTCTGTGGAATTGAATCAGTGGGGGATTATTTATTTTTAACACTTTTTATAAGTAGGCATCCATTCTGCTTTGAAAAATTCTTATTGGAGTAGAAGGCAGAAACTGTTATTTACTTTCTTCTTCTTTAGCTCATCCATTTTATTAAACTATACTCTTGTAAATTGCCCCCTCCTGTACAGTTTTCCATTGCAGTTCTAGGAAGAATTATACTGCCCTTGTTGGGCATCATCTTAATATTTGCAAATGCAATGATCAACATCTGAATCCAGATGATAATTATAGGATCTCTGACTCAAATAAGAAACTAAGTAGCTCACTGGGCCCTGATATACATACCATCCTCTAAAGGCCATAGCTGTAAGGTTCAAGTTCAATTAAGAGATCTTTTTAAATTCCCTACCTCAGAAAATAGCAGTATCCCATTAGATAGGAAGCCAAGAAGGAATTACAATTTACTATGGCCCAACTGGTGATATAAGGACTAATGTATTACCCTCCATCCTATCAGATATAAAACTCACAGGAGAATACTGATTAACTCCAGACTTAAAACTGTTTGAGGAAGCTGTGGTTTCAATACACGCAGAGTGGCAAACTCAAATACTCTTTTTACAAAATTTGTTTTTTTGGGGGGATTTGAGTGTTTTATCGTTATTGTTATTATTTTTGTTATAGTCATCATCATCAACAACAACATTTGAAGACTTAGAACACATATAAATATATTATAATCATAATAATCTCTGAGTTCATTTGAAGTTCTACTTCGTGCAGGATGAGGGAACAGAATTTAGTTACCTTTTTCTACATATTGAGATCTGTATTTACCATCATCATTTGTTGAAGATTAGTCTTTCTTCAGTGTCAATATTTTTTACATCTTTGTCAAGAATTTGTACAACTTTGTCAAATTTTATATCTTTGTCAAATTTAGAATTGGCTATTTCATTTCATTTATCTCTGTCCCTCTTGGGCCAGTACTGTGCTGTTTTTATTACTATGGCTCAGTAGTATAACTTGAAATCAAGTATGATGCAACTTCTACAACATTCATTTTCTTCATGGATGCCTTGTTTATCCTTGGTCTTCCTTGTGTTTCTATATACATGAGATACCTTATTCCTACAGTTGTAAAGAAAGGCTCTGGTAATTTGATTGTGATTGCATTGCATCTGCAATTACTTTTATCAGAATAGCCACTTTTTACAATTTTTAATTCCTCCATCCAGGTACAAGAGAGGTCTTTTCATCTTCAAGTGTCTTTTTTTTAATTAATTTATTCTTGTTACATCTCTATGGTTCAACTGTCTTTCTTGATTTATCTTTTCAAACATTTGAATTTTCATTACAAAGGTCTTTCAAGTCCTTCTTTAGGTTTATTCCTATATATTTTGTTATTTTGAGACTATTATGAATGAGGTTGTCTCTTTATAATTTTTGAAAGCTTATTTTTTATTGATATATAGAAAGGCTACTGGGTTTTGTATGTCAGTTTTGTACACTACCACATCAATGAAACTACTAATAAATCTCTGATAGAGTCTTTGGTGTTCTTTATTAATAATATATCATTTGCAAATAAAAGTAATTGATTTCTTCTACTTGATTCTTTTAGCAATAGTGTATTAAATTTGCAAGAACTAAAAGCATATCCTCTAAAACTGTAATAAGAAAAATGGTACCTACACTTTCAATCATTTTCACTGTAGTACTCAGTATTTTAGCTAGAACAATAAACAAGAGAAAGAAGTAAAAAGTACTGGAGAAGAAAAAGTCAAGTTACCCCTATTTACATATAATATGATCTTATACTTGAATTATCCTAAAGGGCCCACCAGGAAAAACTTGAATCTCAAAAATATTTACAGCGTAATAGCAGGGGGGAAAAGCAATACACAAAGAATTTTATTTTCAATGTACCGATATATTAAAATGACAGAAGAAAAATGGACACAAACATACAAAACCAATGAAGTTGATCTTAGAAAATGAGTATGTGTTTTTGCCCGTGTGGAGGCCATACACTAATGGAAATTGTCCATCTCAAATCAAGTATTGCCATGGCCCTCAAGAGAACCATGTTCCAATTTTGTATTCACCTCCATTCCATGCTTTCCTCAGATCCTGCTTTCAGCCTCGGTAGATCTGTCTACCTGGATGTGTCATAGGCCTTGAGTAACAACAGATGGCATCTTGTGTCTCACTCTTTCATTGAACATATTTCAAAATCAACCCATATTTTAATGTGTGTTTTGTTAGATAAAATCATATTTTTTGCTTCATGTCTATACTTCAGCAGTTTCTGTGACCTAGAAGCCAATGTGTAAAAAAGGAGACAATTCTTTTTGCTGATGAGACTCCATGAATAAGTGGGGTTTCCCTAGCTTACCATGAGAATCATTCAGGAAGGGAAGTGGCTAGAACTTCTGCTATAGCAACTTCCTCTTCTCTGGCTCCTGGATGAAGCTGGTTGACTTGGGTGTAAATGGATAGCCTGGGATGTCCGCTGAGCCCTGTTGACTCTGCTCAATCCATCTAGTCTTTTGTCTCATGGTTCACTTCAAGTGTTCCCCATCCCTCCTTGGTATTCATACAACAAAAAAATGTTAAAGCCAAGTAAGGATATAAATAAACTGAGTCCTTGTGGTAGAGACACATTGAAGAAATGACTATCCCAGGCCTGAGCAAAGGTGATGAGAGACTTGGGAGTGTATACTTGTCAAAGAATGACATGGCTATTCTAAGTGAAAGGCAATATGATTGCTGCGGTCACATTTTATAGGGTGACTTGCACAATGAATGTGTTCTGTGGTTTTATCTTTCCATAAGTTAGAAAAAGAAAATATGTACATGCTGCTATATTAAGAGTAAAACCACTATGTAGCTTGGGGGTTAGCTTGCCTTGTGGAGGATAAACCAGTTTTGTTGTGGGAAAGATTAACTCAAGTGACTATGAATGTCAAAATGAGATGTTGTAAAATATTGCAGGAAAATGGAGCCCTGTGTAAGGATTTATCACCATGGATGATCAGGGACAGAGAGAGTTATCCCAGGAGCTTTTGAAGCTATGAAAGGAATTGGCTGGAGTGGGGACAGGGGCTTGACATAAGATAGAAAGAGCTTGATATAATGGTAACAACTGAATAATTTGAATCCTGCTGAGCTTTGACTGTGCCAGTGAACAAAGGGTAGGGATATCACAGAGGAGGACAGTTTGAAGTTGATAACTATGAATAAAAATGGATTGATGGGGAATCTGTGGAGTCCACTTCTTTCCTGGCTTGACTGGAAGTATGGAAAGAATACACAAGCCCTGGCTGCCTCATTCAGGGAGGTCACTTTCGTCCTAGACTGGCTATGATTTTTCACTTGCTGATAATCTACATCTTCCTGCCATAAAACAGAGCCCCTTCACTTTATATATATATTTAATAGAAATATAATCACATCACTTTCTCCTCGATTTTTCCCTTTATCCTCCCCTCTCCCATACCCAATTGGAACTCCCCTCCTCTTTTTTGATGTTATCATTACACACACACACACACACACACACACAAGTAACTTTTCTCAATGCTCAGATAACAGCCTCTGTTCTTCATCCCTCAGAATATGATGATGGTATCATTTACTTCAGTGTTAATGCTCAGGTACAATAACATGAAAGCCTTAATTTGGCATTCTAACTCATCACAAAAGAAGGTAAGATATGACATCCAATGTGGTGGTAATAACTCATGGATGTCCCAAATCTGCACCTCCACCTGCAGAAGGGGACATGAGAAGCAGTAGTGCATCCTAGCAGGAAAATGCACATGATCACAAAGTTGTATAGGACATGAGATTACTGAATACTTGGGGAGGTTTAAACTCAGGGAAATTGTCCATCTTTAATCTGGACATTGTCACCACCCAAAAGAACCACATCCAATTCTACTGAACACTCTTTTCAGATCCTACTTTATTTTTTTTTAATTTTTATTATTTACTTATTTACTTTTCCCCACAATTTTAGCCCACTCTTCTCCTCTAAGTTCCACCCTTCTTTCCACTTCTCCCTATCCCCCTTCTCTGCCCCTGAGCCTCTCTCCTTATTCAGAGACCATTGAAGGGAAATGAAAGGAAAAGACATGCTCCCCTACCAGGCCCAAATCCTCAGACACTACAGCCTGGAAGCTTCATTAGTCCAGCCAAACCTTCTCACATGACTGGAGTTGCATGGTGGAGCAGAGACAGTTGCCCTATAAAGTGATTGAAGAAAAACTTTGGAGAGAAACATCTGTAACAAAAACACTTAAAGATACATGGGTTGCAAATGGAGTGTCCTCAGCCTCATGCTGACATTAGTGGAATGCAGTCCAGGGTAGGAGGACTGAGACACCAGTAATATGGCTCTTTAAGAGTCCAGTGCCCAGAAGGGTGACCTGAATTTCTACAAAGTTGACCCCTAATTACATTACCTAAATATTCAAAAGGTAGTAAACACACCATCATCATCCTTCATCTATTCTGTCTCCAATGGAATGAGCCTCAAAATTTAAAGGGCCAAGGTCTAGAATATTAGGAGACACATTCCAGGCATCCTGGGGTGAGAGAAAAAGAAAGTTTTATATAACGAGAGAAAGAGAGAGAGAGAGAGAAGAGAGAGAGTTGCTAGAGTCCCAAGTACCAAGTAGGGGAGCACTATGGAGACAGGGAGAAACCTGTCTGTATATTTTTTCCTTTCTTTTTTTATTCATTTGTTCATATTACATCTAGATTGTTAGCCCTACCTCCCTCCCACTTCCCCCCTTCTCCCCTCCCCTATGTCTGTGATTGAGGGAGACCTCCTCCCCCTATATATGCTCTTAGAGTATCAAGTCTCTTCTTGGTAACTTGCTATCCTTCCTCTGAGTGCTGCCAGGCCTCCCCATCCAGGGGACATGGTCAGAAAAGGGGCACCAGAGTTCATGTGAGAGTCAGATCTCACTCTCCACTCACCGGTGGAGAATATCCTGATTGTTGGCTAGGTCTTGGTAGGAGTTCGAAGTTTACTGTCTATATTCTCCTTGGCTGGTGCCTTAGATTGAGGAGGAACCCAGGACCCAGATCTGCCTGTCATAGAGTTCTTCTTGTAGGTGAAACCTGTCTGTATATTGACAAAAATGTTGATAAACCAGGTATCTCTATACTCCCTTTAAGGAGTATGAGATACTCTCATAAGTATAAGCTGGTTTATCCTCTTCTGAAGTGGTAGAATAAACTAGGGAGAAATCCTTTGTAAAACTATGAGAAGACTCCCTCAGACACAGGTCTAAATATCTATCATCAATGCTGGGGGAAGGTGGTCAGTGAAGTCCTGGTATGCTCTAGACTCTGGAGGACTCAGATGTAACATACAATAGGATGCGCTCATGTTCTGGAGACATGTGAGGATCATGGTCTTGACTCCTTTATTGAATGGGCCATGTAAATAAGTGGTGGACTGGGCCCCTTAGTAGGAAAAGGGTATATCAGAGACCTCAGTGAGGCCTGTTCTCTTGGCCACTTCCCTCTCAGATCTAACTACATCTCAATGTTCCAGGTGCTCCGCTCACTGGAGGAATGCCACTAGCTCCCATTTAAGACTGGTAGTAACACTTAACACTCTTCTGCCTTGTGTAGACAATTATCTCTTGTTCCCTCACTTGATGTAGGATGTATAGCAAAACATGCTGAGACTCACAGACAGACACTGGGCAAAGCATAGGGAAACTTGTGGAAAAGTGGGGGCAAAAATAGAAAGATTTGAGGGACAGGAGCTACACAAGCAACCAACAGAGCCGACTAACCAGGCCACAGAGGGGCTTACAGAGACTGAAGCACCAACCAAGGACCACATATGGACTGTACCTAGACCTCCTACACAGATGAAGCTGATGGGCAGCTCTGGCTTCATGGGGGTCCCCTAGTAAGAGCAAAAGGGCTGTCTCTAATGTAGACTCTGCTACCTGCTATTGGATCACTTTTCTCTAAAGGGGGATGACTTGCCAGGCCACAGTGGAAGAGGCATTCTCAGTCCAGATGCAAGTTGATATGGTAGGGTGAATTGTTGGAGCGACTTCCTTTTATGAGACATAGTGGAGGGGGATATGGGGAAGAGAGAAGGAGGATTGGACTGGGAGGAGAGGAGAATGAGGACCATGATGAGGATGTATAGTGAATAAATAATTAATTAAAAATGATAATACAGTGATCACATGCAAACAACAGTGGGCACTGTGATGATGCTGTAAAAGAAAAATGAGCTTATGAGCTGATAAACTACACAAGCATCTTTAAAAATTAGTATTCAGACATAGGATTTTAATAAGGTGAGTTTTAATCTGATGATTGTGTGTAGATTTGAGATTTAAATTCCACCCAGCACATATAAAAATAACCTGTTTATATATTGTGCAAACCAATATATAAACTTTAGATCTATCAAATTTTACTAACATTACATGAGTAACAGGACCAGTTATAGCAACCGTACAGCCACCCTGAATACCTATATCCCTCTTATTTATACTATTATGTATGTGTGTGTGTATATATGTATGTACCTATCTATCAATCTACAAACACCTACATGTATACACCTTTATATGTATATATAATAAATTTGAGGTATATGATATATACATTCATGTATCATATATATGGTATATCTGAAGTCTATGTATGATATGTAATATATAAACAGGTAATTTTATATATGTATATAAATACACATATGCAAATATGTGATATAGATATATATATTTATAATTGTTGTCATGCTATATTAGCACAGAATAGTGGAAGCAACAAGGATTTCCAAGGAGTTAAAGCCCAGTAACTCTATATAGCCATTGCTTTTTGCAATGTACCCAAGAAGCTGAAGGTGCGTAGCTGGGACTTCTCTCCCCATAAACATGCTTCACCTCTGACCTTTGTCATGACACTTGGTTCTCCTTTTGTCCTGTGACTCCATCATACTGGTTGTTTTTCAATGCATGTTGTAACAACTCTGGATAAATATTACCCTTCTTTGGGGCTGATTTTGGTGTTATCTGTCAGGGGCCACGCAAGAGGAATAGCAAAACAGCTTTAGAACTCATGACATGTAGCCCACTGATTAGCACAAACACAATGGGTGTGCCTGGAAGAGGCAGAGCCCTGAGGGCTGTCTGTCCTGATGATTTTGTGCTGCTGTGCAGCATCACTCTGCTTGCTGCCTTAATGGTCATCACATCTGCCATAATCTATGAGTTGTACGAAAACTCTAAGAGGGCTTCCAGCCCCTCACTAGGAAATGTCATTAGCTATGACAATTAATTGCGATTGGCCTTTCTCAAGGATGGTGGCTGGAGCAGATTCATGATTCATCTGCCACCCTCAGAAAGAACTTAGAGAAGTAAATTGTTGGTAATGTAAACCACACTTAAAAAGATTTTGGAGATGTAGACTGTTAGTTCAGTTATGTTAAGATGCTTTTGCTTTGCTAGTGGCTTTGATGTAAAAAATCTTAGCAGACAACTTGAGGATCAGAAAGGCACACTCATAGCAACTGAACTAGGGATTTTTTTGTGGTTAGAAAACAAAAATGGCAGCTGGGCTAGTACTGGTTGATGTGCATTTCCAGCTAACGCTAGGCTAGTGATTAAACATTAGTTAATTTCCTGTAACATTTTTTGCCTCCAGCTTCCTGATATGATTTAATCTTTTTTTTTAAATGTCATTGAATAGATGTGTACCCTGAGGATTCAAGATAGACATGAATGATTAGTTTTTATATTAAAGTATATATTTGTGAATTTTATACAATAACTTTATAAGATAAATAATAAAATAATTGATCCTTGTAAAAATGATGAAAAGTAATGATTTTGAGGCCATATCAACAGTGCACTGACAATGAATTCCTTCTAACCATGATGCATTAGTGCCAATCTATTTAATTTTAAAAGAAATCAAAGAGTGGACATATGTCAAACACTGAAGATGTTAAGGCTTCCACAAACAGCTGGTGGGCATCATATGAATTAAGTCACTTATTTCTCCATCTATGGCTCTACTTATGCTGGAAATTATTATAATTGAGCCAAGTATTTTGCTCAGAGTAGAAAAAAATTGAAATTCCTAATGTAGGTGGTAGTGTAATCATTTAAAATTATTTTAAAAATGTAACATGAAAGCCAGACAAAGTAGAATGTGTACAAAGTTGAGAACTGAACCCTGGTTGGTACTGCAGGATGTTTCCCTATGTCATGAGGTTAGAACAAATGATGGCAAAAGTCCACAGCAAGTTGTAAGAGAATAGCTTTAATTTGGTGGGAAGGAGCTATTTCTCCCCAGCTCACCCCCACCGTGAAACCAGTCCTTTCACTTCCACTCAATTTACAGTGACTCCTGATATGTACCTGATGGTACTTCTCCAACTAGACCACTGCATTTTCCTAATAAATCACCCTGAATTCTCGTATTTATTTTCTGGTCCCCAGAACCACGAAAGATTCATTTTTGTCTCTCCTGTTCATCTTACATCTCCATGTTGAATCTTTCTCCAGCTGTGACAATCTTTAAACACCAAAATTCCAAGGACCACAAGGACTAAGCCAGCCATCCCCATCCTGATAAGATTCTCCACTGTGTGATGGTACTGTGTTTCTGGAGCTGTGGTCAAAAAAAGCAGGGAAGATCAAAGTCACCCAAGGATAATTAAACATCAAAACATTTGGACCAGCTTTATTTACTCCCCTGTCTGTGGTTTGGATATGTTTTGTGATTCAGTGATGTTCTCATCAGATCCTAATAACAGAAGAGATGGTACAAATTTGATACTTAATTAGGACTTAAGAATTCTAACTGTCTTCTTGGAGATCAACATCCTGTCTAATAAATGCACATTAGGCTATTTGCATAACTTCAAAATGATCTAGTACAAGCTCTTTCCCTGGAGTGCCATGATTCCTTCTGGTTTTCTTATTGGATTCTTCATAAACATCAAACTGTTTGAGTTTCAACTTGGGTCCAAGCATCAAGTTTAAATGAACACTGAGAACTAAAAATTGGTGAAGAAAATTATCTTTCATTTCTGTTCGAACTTAGAGGGACCTCTATGCTTGGTGTTCAGTCTGGGGAATGAAAACATGAAAGGTAATTCCCCTAGAGATGGATCTCCATGGAATCATTAGGTGAAGATTTATTGTCAAGGAAGAAAGATTGCTCCTCAATGGCACTCAGAGACTATCTTCTCTGTATTCACCACATCTGGTTCCCATTGTCCCTTATCATCCATTCAGCATCTCATTAAATGAGTTTAATAGTTTAAAACACCTGCAATGTAAGTCACACGGATATGAATACACTTATATGGGTGTTTTAATATATGACATGTACACCTAACATACCAGCTGAAAATAAATATTCAAGGACGTGGTCATTGGACATTATTAGTAGGGATGAAGTTTCATAACATGTAACCATATATGTATAACTACGTGTGTTTAGACATAGATATATACATATCTATTTATGTAACATATTTAATTATTGGCATGCATGTTTGAATTAATGAATATTGGTGTAGAAAACAACTGTTTTCACAGAGACAGAGGCAATTGGCAGTCTTCACATTAAGTCAGATAAATCAGATGCAACACACATCACATGGCTTTCTCATCCTTGAAGCCTAAGTTATTTATGGGTTTGTGGAAGAGCAAAAATAAACATACAAAAGACTGAGACACTGAGATATAAATAAGAATGTCTTGTGGAGGAAGAGAGGGAGACAGAGAAGGGAGTAAAAGAAGAAAGGAGGGAGAGGAGAGGATGGTCTGTTGTATGAAAATGTCCTTGTAAAACCCATTACTATCTGCTCAAACTAAGGCACCAGCCAAGGACAATACAGGCAGTAAACTTTAAACCCCTACCCAGATCTAGCCATTGGTCAGAACAGTCTCCACACTTGAGTGGAGAGTGGGATATGACTTTCTCACGTATTCTGGTGCCTCACATTTGACCATGTCCCCTGGAGGGGGAGACCTGGTGGCACTCAGAGGAAAGACAGCAGGTCACCGAGAAGAGACTTGATACCCTATGAGCATATACAGGGGGAGGTAATCCCTCTCAAGAACAGTCATAAGGGAGGGGAATAAGGGGAAAATGGGAGGGAGGGAAGAATGGGAGGATACAAGGGATGGGATAACCATAGAGATGTAACAAGAATAAATTAATAAAAAACAAAAAACAAAAAAAAAACCATCACTATGTACATTGATGATTTCAACTAAAGACTGCTGTTAAAAGACTTGCTGTCACTTTTACCACTAAATAAGACACATTAACTGAAAAGGCATGGCATGGTGGTTTGAATAAAAAAAATGGGCCCAATAGGCCCATGGGGTATGGACATTAGGAGGTGTAGCCTTGTGAAAGATAGTGTGTCTCACTTTCTGCTGCCTGTGGATCCAGATGTGGAACTCTCTGGCTCTTCTTTGGCAGCATGTCTGCCCGCATGCAACCACAGAGTGAAATGTCAGGTTTGAATAAAAATGACCCCTAAAGCCTGGCCTGGTGGTGCGCGCCTGTAATCTAAGCACTAGGGCAGGCAGAATCAGGCATATCTTTTTGCGTTTAAGGACACCCTGGTCTACAAAGGGAGTCCAGGGCTATACTGAATGACCCTGTCTCAAAAAAAAAAAAAAACCACCTCCTCCAAAAAAATCTGGCTACTACAAAAATAGCCCCTGTACGGCCGCAGGAAATGGCAGTATTAGGGGGTGTGGTCCTATTGGAGCAGGTGTGGTGTACTTAGATGTCTGTGTAGTTGTCTCCTCCTGCTGGCTGCATATCAAGGTAGAACTCTTAGCTACCTCTCACACCTTCACTGCCTGCATGCCTCCATGCTTCCTGCCATGATGAACTAAACCTCTGAACTATAAGCCATCTGAACTAAATGTTTTCTTCTATAAGTGTTACTGTGATCATAATGTAGCTTCAAAACAAAAATGCTCTAACCAAAAAATGTATCACTTCGGACACTTGCTCAAAGCGCATCACATTTAGAAAGAAGAGTTAATCTGAGTTACAATAGCAGAAGAAAAACACATTTGAAGAAACCCACTTTTCACTAGACTCATAAGGTTCACTGTCATTATCCATGAATGTTTCTGCACATCAAGCACAGCAGTTTCTTACATTCCACAACACTGGGTTCAGTAGCCCTGTCTCAAGCACCCAACACACACAGGGTCCTTTCCTGGCATCTGGTGTCAGTTGTAATATCATTCAAAGTAAAGGCTAAGGCTTTCTTACCTGACAGCCAAAGCTTTAAATGGTTACTGGGCACTGACCAAAGGTATGAACTACTCAAGAAACAGCCATAGCATGTGAACCTCCAACTCCGGTTGGGGGTCAGAAGGCCCAATGTGAACTGAGCACTGGATGCTCCAGTGGATTTTCTGTATATATGCAACACTGGAGCTCTTCTCTTCTTCCCTCATTAGAATGAACCTGTTATATGCCTGTTGTGAAATACACAGAAGGCTCACATGCCCTCCTGAGATGACAGTGTGACTTTACTGGTGTAAACTCTTAGCAGAGAAGAACCCTACTATGTAAAATCATACACTAAACAGTTTTCCAGTTCTTCTGGGATTGGAGGAGAAGAAACTACTGTTAATAGAATCCTTTCCTCAAAGTAGATCCAAGGGTTGAGGTAATGTCCTCTCACCTGTCACCACCAACTCCAGTGTGTCACTATGTTGTGACCACCCAGCAGAATTGTAACAGTAACAGCGATATCGCCCCGCATTGTGTTTTCCCATGATTGCTTTGGAGAACTTGACCTTGTTACTACGTTCCTTTGGAATTGTTCTGTTCCAGGGTGCACGGCTTCCTTCTTTATACAGAAAATATATTTGGGTATCCATGGTCCCATTACACCAAATGGTCACAGAATTCCCAGAGGCGATCACAGAACCTGGCTCTGCCCACAAGGTAGGTTTCTGGAGGGTACCTACAAGGAATTAGGAGAAGTGGTGGGTCTTTGAGCAGTTCTAAATGAAAGACAAAACTTATTGCCGACAGGCCACCAGGATGAGACTTGATAGGCTGTGACCATATGCTGGGGAAGGAGGTCCCCTTCTGTCACAGACCTAGAGAAGGGAAATAGGGTGAGAGAGGGAGGGGGAGGAACAGGAGGATACAAGTGAGGGGATAACAATGGGAAAGTAATCCGAATAAATTAATTAAATAAAAATAATAATTATTGCTATAAAAGTTACCCCTGAATATCAACTGAAGCAGTAAGGCCATGGGTAAGTCAATAACTCTCTTGATATTCCCAAGTTGGATTATCACTGTCTCCTGCCCTCCAATACTGAACAGTGAGTCCTACAATCAAGTGTCTCAGGATTACTGAGAGCTCAGCTTCAAAGAACACCAGTCTCTTCACTGAGCATTTGTGTCAGGAACAGTGTGACTCAGAAGAGTCTGAGGCTTCCTTACCTGAGACCAGGAGCTGCAGGGGGTCACTGGCTTCTGACCACACATGAGGATTAGTTGTGAAGTAGGCAAAGCATCTAAAGCTCCACATTTCCGTAGAGGTTATTGGACCCACTTGGAACCTGGCCAGAGTCACCCCAGAGTATTCATATATGGAACTGTAGATTTGCTGATCATCCTTCCTTAAAATGAACCAGTTAAATTTCTCATTTGAGGCACATGAAATGAACACAGTCTGTCCTAACTTTACAACAGGGTTTTCCAGGGCCAAAATGGTGGGTTTTTCATAGACTCCTAGGAAAGATATAAATGGAATATTAAATGAGGTTTACAGAGCACATTGTCCCCCGTGGATAGCCTGTGATATGTAATTGTGCTAGACAAGTGTTTACTGGACCATAACATCTGGATCTAAGACCCCTTAGAGCACTCTCACCTGTAACCACCAGCTCCAGAGTGGCACTTCGTTCTGACCACCCAACAGAGGTGTAAGAGTAGCATTGATATCGCCCTGCATTCAGTTGTGTCACAGATGAGATGGTGAAATTTGCCTTATTGTTGTGGCCCTTTTGGTTCTCTGCGTACCAGGATTCTTGGCTTTGCTCTCTATATAGCACGTACATTTCAGTTTCATGGGTCCGGGTCCCCTCACACCAGATGGTCACAGGGCTCCCTGATGTCACCACGGGACCTGGATGAGCCTGGATGGTGGGCTTATAGAGGGTTCCTGCAGGGAAGTAGAAAAAGGGAGGAATGTGTTAGGACAGTGGCTCAAAGAAGGTCATACTTGCAAAGGACACTTAAGATGAACTACAAAAGCAAAGGGACTCATAAAGACACTACTTTAACTTGGAACTTGGCTTCCACTGCTAATACCAAGCCTGTTTTCAATAGTTCAGGTCCAACTGTATCACACATTCTGTGACACTGGTTTAAAAAGCACCAAGTCTCAATCACCCACCACACAACAAGGAGAGGATAGAGTTTCCTTACCTGAAACCAAGAGCTCTAGGTGGTTACTGGGCTTTGACCACAGCTGGGGGATGCTCATATTATAGCCATAGCATATGAAACTCCATCTCTCATTGGTGGTCACAGGACCCACTTTGAATACGGCCTGGAATATCCCAGTGGTTGTATTCTGTGAGGGCACAGTTGTGGAGAACTTCCAAGTTCCCTTCATTAGAATAAATCTGTTATATGCCTCTTGTGAGTCACACTGAAGGGTCATATATCCTCCAATGCTCACAGCAAGGCTGGGAAAGGCTGAAAGGGTGATGTTGCCAGGGCGATATCCTAAGAGAGGAGAGGAAACCCTTTTAGTGGACTCATATGGGAAGCATTATTTTCCTCTTCTGACATTTGAGAAATAAGCCCCAAGTGAACATATTCCTTTACTCATGGCAGATCCTGAGGTTGGGGAAGGGTCTTCTCACCTGTCACCACTAGTTCCAGGATGTCACTTTTTTCTTCTGACATGTTAGTAGGGTTTTTATAGGAACACCAATATTGACCTGAATGGTACCATTCAACTGAAGAGATAGAGAACTTGTTTTTCTCCTTGGTTTCAGGAAGGGTTGTTTGTAACAGGTTATCTTGAATTCCTTCTTTGTAGAGATAGTACTCCTTAACATGTAACGGCCCTTCACAGAAGATTGTCACCTGGATCCCAGTAGATACCACACTGTTTGGCACCACCCGGATTGTGGGTTTAGAGAGTTCCCCTGCAAGAAAATCGGCAGCTAGGTCCAAGGACTTCTCCTCAGATACCAGCTCTCAGACCCAGTATGTTTCAGGCATCCCAAGAGTCAGTGCATACCTGCTGTTCTCCATCTCTGCTGCTCAGGAGTGACATGTAGTCCCCACAAAAGATGTCCAATCTCAGACAGCTAAGCAAACACTCACCTGAAAGTGTAGGGTTCCCAGAGACCAGGCTCAGTCCTGCAAGAGAGTTACCTCTAAGTGTTCGCTCTGAATATGAGCAGACTCTGCAATTGCAGGTGATTTCTGAGCTGTTGAGACATTCTGATGATGGACCATGGCATGAGTTTAAGGTGCATTCCCTCTCAGACCAGAATTATCCCTCTTAATCTTCGCATCTCACCAAGACACAGCAGGGCAGTGAGAGTGGGAATCATGGTGTCTTCTGCCAGAGGTGGCAGATATTTCGTCTTCTTGTTGTAAGAACCCACACAAAGTGTATGTCCTACGCAGGCTGATTTTTCTTTGTTTTATGAGGACATCATCTTATCAGGCTCTGAAGAAGAGGAACTAATCTTGTGGGGAGGCTGGCTGCTGTTTCCCCTGTTCTGTGCTGGGTTGGGATGTAGATTATGTGGCTTCTGTATATTGGTTGCTCTTTGCTTTTCGTTTTGTTTCTGAAACAGAACCTCTTGAATCTTACTCAGGTCTCAGATTCCTCATTCTGTTTCCTCAGCTTTCTGTGTGCTGGCATTACAAACACACATTTGGCTCTGATCTCCTTGTGTAGATCATCACCAACTTACCCATCTCCATCTGTCTGAATGGTCTCAATCACTGGAAACTAGAACTAGACACGAAAAACAACCTGCCATCTTCCTGTTTCAGTACTTTCACATGAGGAGGCTTAGAGCTGGTGGCACTTTTTCTGTCGAAGCTTCTTCTTGGTTCTACTTATTCAAACAGACCAAACTAATGGCCAGTTGGCTACCAGGCCCTTGATATGATTTGGGGATGTTATGTAAACTTTTCCCGTTGATATATAAACAATGTCTACTCATTAATGATGAGACACCACACAAAGACTCCACACAAATCCAGCTGGTGAACTAAGGGGATATGTTAGGGTACATTACAAATGTGTGACCCTCTCTGCATATCTATTCAATATAGTCATTGAAGTTTTAGCTAGAGAAAGAAGACAACTAAAGGAGATCAAAGGGATATAAATTGGGAAGGAAGAAGTCAAATATTGCTATTGGAAGATGATATGATACTATATATAAGTGAACTGAAGTTTCTACTAGAGATCTTACAGCTGATTAAAACCTTCAGCAAAGTAACTGTATACTAAATTAACTCAAAATATCAGTAGTTCTCCTCCATAGAAATGATAAACAGGCTGAAGTATAAATTCCCAAAAATCACCCTTCACAGTAGCCATAAAATATAAAATATGTTGGTTTAATTCTATCTACTTAAATGAAAGACTTGCATGATATGAACTTTAAGTCTCTGAAGAAAGAAACTGAAGAATTTATCAGAAGATGGGAAGATGTCCCATGCTCATGGATCGCTAGGATTAACATACTAAAAGTGACCATCTTGCTGAAAGCAATCTACAGATTCAATGCAATTCCTCACAGAATTCCAACAAAATTCTTTACAGATCTGGAAAGGACAATACTCAGTTCCATATGGAAAAATTAAAACTTGTGATAGCTGAAATAATTCTGTACAATAAAAGAATGTCTGGTGGTATCTATATCCCTGATCTCAAGCTGTAGTACCAAGCAATAGTAATAAAAAATACATGGTTTTCACACACACAAAAAAAAAAAAAAAACAGAAAACTTGGTCAATGGAATCATATTGAAAACCAAGAAGTAAATTAACACACCGATGGCTACTTGGGTTTTAACAAAGGAGCCAAAACATTACAATGGAACAAAAAAATCATCAACAAATGTTGTTGCTCTAAGTGTATGCTTGCAAGTAGAAGAATGCAAATATATCCATACCAATAAGCCTGCATAAAACTGAAGTCTAAGTAGATCAAAGACCAGAAGATAAAAGTAGAAACACTAAATTTGATAAATGAAATCATAGAGAATATCCTTGAATGCATTGGCAGAGGACACAAATTCCAGAACAGAACACCAACAGCTCAGGCACTAAGCTCAACAAATAATAAATGAGACCACATGAAACAGAAAAGGTTCTGTAAGACAAGAGACACCATCAAAAAGAAAAACTGAGAGGCAGGCGGATCGCTGTGAGTTCGAAGCCAGCCTGGTCTACAAAGGGAGTCCAGGACAGCCATGGCTACACAGAGAAACCCTGTCTCAAAAAAGCAAAAAAAGAAAAGAAAAGAAAAAAGAAAAAAGAAAAAAAAAACTGCCAGCCTACAGAATTGTAAAATATCTTCACCAAACCTAGATCTGACAGAGGGGTTATATCCAAAATATATAAAGTACTCAAGAAATTAGACAGCAACAAACAAAATAACCCAATTAAAAATGGGTTACAGAGCTAAACAGAGAATTCTAACAGAGGCATAGTGAATCGATGAGAAACACTTTAAAAAAGCTCAGTGTCTTTAGTTATCAAGGAAATGCAAATCAAAATTACTCTGAATTCTATCTTACACCCATCAGAAAGGCTAAGATCAAAAACTCAAGTGACAGCACATGCTGGCAAGGATGTAGAGAAAGGCGAACATTACTTTATTGCTGGTGGCAATGCAAATTAGTACAACCACTTTGGAAATCTATCTGGCGCTATCTCAGAAAACTGGGAATAGGGCTTCCTCAAGACCCAGCTATTCCACTCCTTGGAATATACCCAGAAGATTCTCCAGAACACAACAAGAACTTTTGTTCAACCATGTTCATAGCAGCCTTATTCATAATAGCCAGAGCATGGAAACAGCCTAAATGTCCCTCAGTAGAAGAATGGATAAAGAAACTGTGGTACATTTACACTATGGAATAATACTCATCTATTGAAAACAAGGAATTCCTGAAATTTGTGGACAAATGGATTGGACTAGAAATGATCATAATGAGTGAGTTAACCCAGAAGCAGGAGTCAAATGGTATATACTCACTTATATCTGGACACTAGCCCAAAGGGCATGTCCCATGAAAGTCTTCACTTACCAGGAAAGTAGGCAGAGGGGAAGACTTCCTACTAGGACTCTAAATAAGAGAAGCAATGGAGAATTGGGAAATAGAAGGATTCAGAGGGTCCTAGAAACCTACAAGTAGAACATTATTATGGGCATCTCAACCTAGTAAGGGAAACTATTAAGAAGAAACCTGTAGTTTCTCCATAATAGTTCACAATTGTTCTACTCTTCCATTAACTCAAACCAGAAGCCTTGGAGCCATCTTCGACTCTTCTTTTTCCTCATATTTTCAAAACAAACACATCTTCAAAAACAAGGGACATATTTAACAACTATATACTAAATCTACACTACAGAAGAGATGGGTGATTCTTGGGGCAGAACTGTGAAAGGACAAAATGGGTCAGATCATCTTACTGTGTCACAGTTGAGAAAGTGCAAAAATAGGTTGGGGACACTTCAGGAAGACACAGAAGTCATGATCTGAGCATGAAGATTAAACAATGATTTGGTGGGTTACAAGTTATTGATAAAATAAAAATAAATTCATTTTAATCAATTCATGGAGAAGAAGGAAAATGCCTTATTTCTGTAAAAAAAAAAAACCAATTAGTACATTTAGACAAAGTGAATTAGAAAAGTTACCAATTTTCACTGTAATAATTACCTATATATACAAGAGTAATTCGTGCAAGACTAAAGCAGCAAGCATGAGCTGTTGCCAATGGCATCTCAAAGACTCTCCCTACAAGTCTCGATTTGTTACAAAGGAAGAACAGAGACCACACTCAAGAAAGTAGTTTTATCAAAGCCAGACAGAAGAGCAACCCTTGTCTACCCTGAGATAATGCAGTGCGAAGGACATGGCATCCATTCCATGCTGTGCCCACCCTCAAACATACAGTGTATACCTAATTATGAGAAAATTCAGAGATACTCAAAGTGAGGGCCATCTAAAGAACAACAAACAAAATATTGACCTGCGTTTTAAAATTATCAGTATCATTAAAGGCGAAGGGAGCTAAGACAGGTCACAATGTGTGACACATGGCCCATGGTACTCTTCTGCTTTAGCCAGGATACTTGGGGAGAAATAGTGACATCTGAACCAGGTCTCAGGTCACATGTTATCTAATTTTGATAATTGTTCTAGAATGTGTGTGTGTGTGTGTGTGTGTGTGTGTGTGTGTGTGTGTGTGTGTGTGTAAAGAGAGGCAAAGTATATATAGGGACTCATTGTATTCATTTCTAAAACTTTCCAGGACCCTAAAATTATATTAAAATAAAAATATTTAAAAATTTTAAAACAGAAATTAAACACCGCCAAGCCAAATAATTTAATTTTTAAAATGGGGTATAGAACTAAGCAGAGAACTTTCAATAAAGGAATATTGAATGGTCAAGAACCACTTAAAGAAATGTTCAACATCCCTAGTCATCAGGACAATGCAAATCAAATGACTCTGAGATTCCATCTTATACCTGACAGAATGGCTAAGATCAAAAACTCAAGTGACAGTACATACTGGTGAGGATTTATAGAAAGGAGAACACTCTCCATTTCTGGTGGGAGTGCAAACTTGTACAACCACTTTGGAAATCAATGTGGCACTTTCTCAGAAAATTGGGAATAATTCTACCTCAAGACCAAACCATACAACTCCTGATCATACCCCTAAAAGATGCTCCACCATACAACAAGGACATTTGTTCAACTATGTTCATAGCAGTTTTATTCATAATAGCCAGAATCTGGAAACAACCTAGATGTCCCTCAACCAAAGAATGAATAAAGAAACTATGGTACATTTACACAATAGAATACTACTCAGCTATTAAAAACAAGGAATTTTTTTATTTCATTTTATTTTTTATTTTATTTTATTAATTTATTCATATTACATCTCAATGGTTATCCCCTCCCTTGTATCCTCCCATTCCTTCCTCCCTCCCATTTTTCCCTTACTCCCCTCCCCTATGTCTGTGACTGAGGGGGACTTCCTCACTCTGTATATGCTCATAGGGTATCAAGTCTCTTCTTGGTAGCCTGCTATCCTTCCTCTGAGTGCTACCAGGTCTCCCCATTCAGGGGAGGTACCAGAGCTGAAATTTGCAGGCAAATGGATAGAACTAGAAAAGATCATCCTGAGTGAGGAAACCTAGACCCAAGTAGATATGCATAGTATATACTCACTCATAAGTGGATATTAGCCACATAATACAGGAAAACCACCCTACAATACAGAGATTGATGCACCAACCAAGGACCATGTATGTGGACCTGGACCCTCTGCTCAGATATAGTATATAGGCAGCACAGTCTCCTTGTGGGTCCCACAATATGGGGAGTAGGGACTAGCTTTGACATAGACTCTGGTGTCCATTACATGATCACTTCCCCCTAGCAGGGCGGCCTTGCCGGGCCACAAAGGAAGAGGATACAGGTAGTACAAATGAGACTTGGTAGGCTGAGGTCAGATGTTAGGGGAGGAGGGCTCCTCTTTCTGAGGACTAGGGAAGGGGGGGAGAGAGGGCATGATGGAGAGAGGGTGGGACTGGGAAGAGATGAGGGAGGGGGCTACAATTGGGATGTAAAATGAACAAATTAAAAATAAAATGTTTTAAAAAGAAATGTGTTTTCTTTTCTCCCATGAGCTCCAGGATACAGCAGTGGAAGACATGAAGGTATTAGTAAATGAAGGCATGTCCAGCAGGAAGAGAGGATGAATCAGGAAGAGCTTGTTTTGTGGGGCTAAACTGGGTTTGATGTGTGAAAGCTCAACTGACTTTGAATGTGAAAACGAAATGTTGTGACATATGGCAGGAAAACTGAGCCCTCTCGGAGGACTTAGCATTATGAATGAAGAGGACTAGAAAAGTTTTTCCTAAAGGAAAGGAGCGGGCTTGATGGGGACAGGAGAAGAGGACAGAAAGACCTTGATGTGATGGTAATAACAGAACATTTTGAGTCACACTGAGCCTTGACTGTGCCAATGACCAAAGGGTAAAAATAATACACAGTAAGGCTGTTTGCAATTAATACATAATAATGAAAGTGGAATGGTGTGGAAGCTGTGACGTCCACTTTCTTCCTGGAGTGACCGGAAGTGTGGGAAGGTATTCACGAGCCCTAGTTGCCTTGCTCAGGAGCTCACTTAAGTCCTAGAAAGGCTGTGATTTTTTACTTGCTGGTAAGTTACATCTTTTTCTGGCCATCAAACAGAACCCCAGCTCTTCTTTATTTTAATTAAAATATATCTTTAATATAAATAGAATCATATCACTTTCTTCTTCCTCTTTTCCCTCCATTCCATCCCAGTTACTCTCCTTTGAATATCTCCCTATTTTTTTGGTCATTATTGTTTACATGCACACACACACACACACACACACACACACACACACACACACACACACACCTGTTTTTGTTTTGTTTGTCCATTATTCCATGACTGACCACTCTGCACTGAGCAACCAGTAAGTTATTTTTTCCTCTGACTCTCTTTTAAAGGAAAAACTCTCCTTTTTTAACCCTTTGAGTCTAAATCTTCTCACTTTTTCTCTTCCCTCAGTCACTCTTCTCTCCAGACCACAGCTCCTCAGCTAACACTATAGATTCTGTCTAACTGCCCAGCCACTAATGCTCACTGTAGGATATTCAATGTTTTCCCTTAAAATATGGGAGTAACATTTACCGATGCTAAGGTAACAGCCTCCCTTCCTCCCTTGGGCTACTATGATGATGTCCTACATTTCACTGTTAATGTTCAGGTCATCCAGTCTGGTGATGTGGAGGCTTTGATTTTGTACTGTACATTTCTCAGAAAAGAAAACAAGATACAAGATACAAGTGGTGGTAATGACTCCCTGATCTCTCTAATCTGAAGCAATAGATATGAGGAGCAATAGCGTAGCCTTGGAGGAAATGCAAATGATCACGAAGACTTACAGGATGTGAGAATACTGAATACTTGGGGAGGTCTCTATTCAGGGAAATTGTCCTTCTCTCTTCTGGACATGTCACAACCCCAAAGAGAAGTGCATGCAAATTCTCCATTTACTTACATTGCACACAATTCTCAGATCCTACTTTATGCCTCTGTATCTGTCTGTTCTGAATATGTCAAAGGACAGTACTCACCCAATAAGTGACACTGTGTGCCCCAACTCTTTTTTTTTTTGAGACATGGTCTCTCTGTGTAGCCTTGACTGTCCTGGACTCACTTTGTAGACCAGGCTGGCCTCGAACTCACAGCAATCCACCTGCCTCTGCCTCCCGAGTGCTGGGATTAAAGGCGTGCTCCACCACGCCCGGCTAACCCCCAACTCTTTCATTGAGCAGAATTTAAAAGTTCATCCACATCGTAATACACAACAGTGTTTTGATGGGTAAAGTCATATTTTCTTGCTTCATGTCAATACTTTAGATGTTTCTGAGACCCAGAAACTAAAGTGTGAAAAAGGAGATAAATAATCCTTTCACCTGATGAGATCTCATTAACAAGTGGTGTTCCCCCACCAAGTCACCATGAGAACCATGCAGAGAGGCCAGAGGTTATTGCAACTTCCTCTTCTCTGGTCCCTGAATGGAGCTGACTGACTTAGGGGTAAGGGGAGAGCCTGGGACTTCCCAGCAGCCCGGTTATTTCTGTTTTATGCATCTAGCCCTTTGTTTCCTGGTTCACTTCATGTGCTCCCTATTCCTCCTTTCATGGCCTCAACTAGCCATCTCTGCATTACTGAGAAGTGACAGAAGTTGGTAAAGTTGAGATGATCTTATTTTCTTCCCAAGACAAAAACAGTGTTCCCTCCCACAGCATTGGGTTTCATGGAAACATGTTCTTACCATATAGTGGGGTAAGGAAGACCACAGTCTCAGCTGTGTAGGTTCTGTGTGAAATGCCTTTGCATTGACAGTGCTTGTTCAGAGCTCTGTGATTCACAGAGTCTATCAGCATTCATGGCTGTGAACCATGATATGCCTATTTCTTCAACAGGATCAAATTCTAAGGGTTTCAGACTCTCATGAAATCATGACAGGGTCAGAAACATCTTTCAGTGGAGGAAAGTATATTAAATGTGCACAAAGGCATGTTCCATTTTGGAAAGAGATAGTCAAATGCTAGAAAGAAACCAAACAATGTAACTGTACACTCATGTCCTCGCAGTGATACATGTAACATACCCATGAGGCCAGCATCATAATCTAACACCACCTCCAGACAAATGCATTATAAGAAACAAATTATTCATGAATGTCTCCTATAAACATAAATACAAAGTCCCCAAAGAATGCCATTCATACACCACATAACAAAATCCCAGGAAATGGCAGGTCACACATAAGACGGTGGTCCCACAGGATCATGTCACCTATGGAACTGTATCCATGTGATTTTTATGATGTTCATATAATGAACATATTTCTTAATATGCCTTTATTGTTGGACATGCAAATTTAATCTGATGCTGTGTAACAAGATAAATACATCAAGAACAACAAGATTTACCATATTATATCAAGCTAGTTCAACAACCCTAAAACTAATTAATAGCAACACAGTAAAGGTAGAAATGAAAGAATGAAGAATAAAAGAATGAAGAGAAATAAAGAAATAGCATTTTCCAGTGCCCTAAACTCGTTTATTAGAAATGCTCACCATAAGATAGAAAACTCTCTCTGTTGAATAAGATCATACTAAGTAAACATAAAATTAACATCTTTTTTAATTTTTATTTTATATTATGTAATTAATTTATTCAGATTACAACTCAATTGTTATCCCATCACTTGTATCCTTTTTTAATGGTGAGAAATGAGACATTTCACTTTAATGTAGGAGGAAGACAGCAATGTCCACTCTCTTCCTTCACTTTCAACCTTGTTCTTGAAGTCCCAGCTAATAAAGACCAGTAAATGAAGGTTCATATATTCAGAATGATTGCGTGCATGACTGTCTATGTAGAATTTCATAACTGTTAACTTGGTAGAATTAAGAAGCGGTTATTTTTCCCACTTTATTTGGTTGGGTGTGGTGTGGGTTGTGGTGTGTGTGTCTGTGTGTGTGTGTGTGTGTGTGTGTGTGTGTGTGTGTGTGATGTCAGATTCTCTGGAACTGGAGTTGTGAACCACCATGTGGATGCTGGAAACTGAACCAAAGTCGTCTGCAGGAGCATCCAATGCTCTAAACCCAGTCATCTCTCCAGTTCCCAAATAAATGATTATATCAAAGAGAGTCAAGGTTGATCAATTGTTTTTTCATGTGGCAGCAATTGACAGTTAAATTTGATTGAAAGTATATCAATACCATGTATCATTTCCAGACTTCTTACAAATGGATTTACATATATCTTGTGAAGTTAGCCATGAAGAGATTATATTATATACAGCAATCAGCAAGTGTCACACATCAGAGCTCTTTTAGAAAGTGATATTACAAAGCCATGCCAACCATTCTCCTACCAGAGAACTCCTTCAAACATCACTGTGTTGATGGCTGGCAAGTCTTTACATTTTAGGAGAAACCACACAATAAGAACGTGGTGAGAATTGAGTTTGAGGGTCCCATAGACAGTTTCAGGACCTGATTTTTGTTCAATTATTTTTATTTTGAAATCTGAATTTTG
The DNA here is from genome assembly GCA_907169655.1 of Acomys percivali. Classification (NCBI taxonomy): domain Eukaryota; kingdom Metazoa; phylum Chordata; class Mammalia; order Rodentia; family Muridae; genus Acomys; species Acomys percivali. Next base: position 5,467,824 of record OU015759.1, on the reverse strand, counting down.
CTCATAGCTATTGTTATCAAGCCAAATATCTTGTTTTTGGTAGAAAGGACAAAAATCTCAAAATGCAATGGGTAATGTGGCAATTTATAATAAAGAAAAATGTCACATTACGTAAGAGAAAGTGGAAGATACATGAAGGTAAGGACCCACCAACCTTTAAAACGGGATCTTCCTTGGTATGTAGTAAGAAGAGAGGAAGCATCCATCAGCAAAGGCTCACAGCAAGGTGCCGAGAAAGTCCTAATCTGGTGGGGTAACACTCTACTCCAACACCAAGACCTCTACCTGAACCCAAAACACACTCTTTTCATTAACAGTACTGAAAACAGTTTCCCAAATAAGCCCCAGATTTTCTTACAGAAATACTTGGAATCCTCAGACATATTTCCCAGAATCTGCCACCCATCTGCACTGCTTTCTCTTCTGTTCATTTCCCAGATGTGTATCAGATCTGACTCTGACTGTGCCAAGCCTTTAGTTGCAGAATCCTGAAAACCAGAAAGACCAAGCCAACCAAAAACAATCTGGATGACGTTCTCCACTGTATGATCCTGGGGCTGTGAGCCTGTGAATGAACAGGTCAGGGCAGACAAATGTCACTCCTAGATTAGTGAGTGTCCTCCCATAGCATCTGATTCCACTGGATAAGGAAGATTTGATTTTCTGGGTCCAGCCCTTAATAAAGAACTCCCATTACTCATCCGTCTTGGCTTCTGATGAGTTCATAGTCGCAGATGTTCCTGGGAAAAAAATACAAGGAAAAGAGGAAGACCTGAGCCTTTCACATGGGATTCATGTTATTTCTTTTCTTCTTTGCATATTAGTTTCATCACACTACTTCTTGAAGATTCTCTCCCTGCTTTGGCAGAACTGCCTCTGGTTTTCTTTTCTTTTCTTTTCTTTTCTTTTCTTTTCTTCTCTTTTCTTTTCTTTTAACAGAGCTTGCCTTAGGTTTATTTGTAAAAAAAAGAAAAAAGAAAAGAAACAGTATAGGACACTGGTCATCTGTAAATAGTGTGTAGGTAGGTGTGTCACACCAGTCCATCTGTCTTCACATAGGCAGAAGCCTTTTCTATGGGGCCTTCACAGGGGCCTGGGCAGCTTAGGGACCCTGAGCTGGGCCTTAAGCCTAGGCCTTAGGCTGCAGCTTTCGCCTTGCTTTGAACCTTAGGCTGTGGTTCGTACAGTCTACTACCCTTGCTTATGTAGCTTCGAGTCTTCTTCCCAAGCTTGGGGTGAGTGATGAAAGCCAGGCTGGCTGAGTTTGTGGCTGGGGCCCTTTGGCATCTTGGGCTTAAAGGCCTTAGGCTTCACAAGGGCTTTGATGGCCTCTGCACGGGCACTCATTGCCTTTGCGTTGTTTGCCTGCATCTTCTTCAGGCCTTCCTTGTTGTGCTTCTTGGCAAAGCACATGTTCCTCAGGAACTTGGGGTCAATCCCCTTAAGAGATTCATATCTTTGTGACAGGAATTTCTTGGTGACATTTCTGTGCCATTTGTGGGACTGGTTGTTTGTGGTGTGGTCCCTGGACTTGGCCATGTCTGCACGGTAACTTGCAGCTCTCACAGTGCCTGGGACCGGAAGAGCTGTCTATGGTTTTCTTAATGAAATCTATAGCTCCAGTGATCTTTATTTCTTCAGAATATTAATCTCATCACAAGTGATGAACTTGTGATAAAAAAAAAAATGTTGTCCCACTTCAGAATGAATGAAGCCTCCTTTGCTCTCTGCTCAGTCTTGGATATAGAGGGATGGATATAATCTCCCTTGAAATGAGTTTCCACAGAGTCACTAGCTGAGGACCCAAAGCCCAGGGCTGATATGTACTCCTCAGGGGCTCCTGGAGTCAGGACACAGGAGTATGAGACTTTGTCCCTTTCATGTATAACAGCTATTTCCATGGTGTTTCACCATTTGTTCAGCATCTTATTAATTAAAATATCCTCAGGGAAACTCACAAGGACTTGTAGATATCCTTACAACACACACACACACACACACACACACACACACACACACACACGTGCATTTGTGTGAGATGATAATAATTTAAAAAGAAAAGGCCTTGAATTTGACAGGGATATAGGAGGAGTTGGAAAAGAGAGACAGATAAAGGGGTGTAAATGATGTAAACACGGGATACATCTATGAAGTTCTCAAAAAAATTAAATTAAAAACCATATACATGATTATGCAGGTGGCTCGGAAACTAAGAAAATGATGTTTTTCCATAGGACCCAGATTTGATTCCCAGGACCCACACAGCAGCTTACAGCCATTTGTAACTGCAGCCCTAGATTATTTGATGTCCTCTTCTAGCCTTCAATGGTATTGCATGTCAGTAGTTTACAGACATACATGCAAGCAAAACACCAATACACATAAAATAAAATGAAATCATACACACTTGTGTGAGTGTATGTTCACGTATGTGAAAGTAGATGTGAGTAGACTGAGGGAATGTATGGTAATAGAGGGATGAGAAAAAAGGGATGGGTCATGGTGTGAATAGGGTAAAACTACACAATATCCCTGTATGAAAATATCTTTCTAAAACTTATCACTCTCTATAATGAACATACACCAATAAATAATTTTTGAAGAAGTAGAATTTTTACCTTAGTGATGGCTTTTCTCAGTGAATCAAAAAAATAAAAAAAATATAAAATAAAATAAAAAGCTATTGGAAAAGAAATAGCCTACATAAATATGGAATAAAATAATGTAGAGAATTAAGGTTTTTTTTTTCTTTTCTATGTTTCATCATTTAAATATAAGTCTCCCCAAAAAAACTAACTTGGTGATTCCTAGACAGGTCTGGAGGGATTATGGCCTGGTGGTTTGTGGGGAGCCAGGACCATAGCCAGCAAGCATCTCGGACCTTGGCATAATACATCGAGTGGACCTGGGGCAGGCTGCCTTGTGACCTCTTTCCCTCCTTGCCTCAGGGAACATTCCAGAAGGCTGCCTTGCGACCTCTTCCCCTCCCTCAAGATACTCTCCAGCTGTTCTCAGTATTCCCGGAATTACAGAGGCCTTAAAAGGACGAGCGAAACAAAGTCTATAGATAGCATCTTGTGGTTCCAGATGCCTAACAATTCCACCCAGCCCCAGAACCACAGGGGCACTCGCCCCGCCAAACTTCCTGACTTCCTGATATCTTGCAAAAACCGCCCACCTGGATCACCCCACTCAGCCTCCTGATTCAATGGTATATGATTGTCTGTGAAAAAATAAAATTTGGTCAGCTTGATCAGACTCCTTGACTTGCTGTCCGTTCTTTCTGTCTCTTGGACCCCCATTCTCTCCCTAGGGGTCCAAGGGTCCCAGTTGATTGTCCGGCGGGTCCGGACAGGGGTTGAGCTGATTCCTCCTCATGCTCACCACCCATCATGCTTTGGAAGTGTTACCGCCCTTCACACTCTGGAAGTGTGACTTCAGAGGCAGAAACAGCACTTAACTACCCGTCCCTTGACATCAAAGCTCATATAGTTTAGGATCACAACAAATGCTTGAGTCATCCTAGATGGGGCTGCCTCACCTGATATGCCTATCTCCAAGGGGTCACTGGGCATGGACCACTTCTGTGGATTTCTTTTGTAGCAACGACAGCATCTGACTGTCCCTCTGTTGCTAGATGTTATAGTGCCAGGAGAAAACATGGCTTGCAAATTTCCAGTGAAAATATACTGTGAGTCCAGGGTTCTGGAGAACTTGGGTTCTCCTTCCTTGGTCAGAATAAACCCATTATATCTCTTCCATGAGATACATTGAAGGGTCCAGAGTTCACAACAGGGCTATTCGGATTGACAATCTAGGTTTGCTGTAGGGGTCTCCTAGGAGAGACAGAGAGAATGTGTTAATTGACTCACAGCTTCCACACTGTCCCATAGTGATGCGTTTTGAGTGAGAGCACCCATTTCCTAAGATTAGAGTTGGGACTGGAGATCCTACATCATGTGTGCCACGAGCAGCAGGAGAGTCGCTATGCTCTGATAAATCATGATGGGTTTCATAATAACAGCATATAACCCTCAATGGTGCTGTTCAGTAGAGGAACTCAGCTTTGTTCCCAGCCTCAAGTGAAGTCTATTTGCACCAGCAATCTGGACTTCTCTTTTTATATGCTTGGTACTTGTGAGCCCTGGATTTCCCCTCACATGAGATGGTCATCTTCATACCTCTGAGGACCAAACATCCTGGCTGAGCCCTGCTTTGGGGTGGATCCTTGCAAGGAAATCAGAGCCTCAGTCCTAGATCCGCCCCATGCAGATCTCACTGTTCAGTCTGGGGACCCTCTTGGTTTCTCCAGGATTAATTCACCTCTGCTGCTCTCCGTTGCTTCCAAGAGACTGCAGCTCATCGTGGGGATGGGCCCAGAGAAGAACACAGAAAAATGTAAAAAGGAAACAGCCGTTCTCACGGTTCTGGGTGTGGTTTCCTCTGGAGAGCAGCCTTGTGCGTGGAACCACCTCTCTTTCCATAGCAACATCACAATTTCCATCTCTCTGGGAGCAACCTTCAGGGCTATTTTTATCTTCTTTCTGTTTGTGTTTTTTGGGGGCAGAATTCCTCATGGTAGGATCAGGACTGATGCCTCCATAATATTTGTATGTCACACATTTCCCCTGCCAGTTAGAACACTAGCATGTCATCTCTGAACTTCCTCATTTGGAGCAATTTGTGACTACCCATGGTATTATGGTGTCTAAGACTTTCAGAAGCTCAGCCATCACTGATTCCCAACACAGGGTACAACACATGTGTGGAACATTAGAAGCACATGCTGTTGCATAATGCAGTTGCTGACTGATTGCATGTGTCCCTCCATACTCTGAGAATTTACAGATTATAATATGTGTGAAATCTGTAGACCATCATGATCAGAGGGAGAAGAAGAGAGGGAGAGAAAAAAATCCCTGAATGAAAAAAGATTGATTTCCCACACCATAGGGCAGAGCTGGGAGGACAGTGGGTGCTGAGTACATGGCTCAGTGTTAAGAGCAATTGCTGCACAAGCATGGAGATCTGAGTTTGAATCTCCAGAGTGTAGGGGACGGGCTATATAGCCAATGTTCAGCCATTTTGTCCGAGTCTAGGTCCCTATTTCTCCAGCAGTCTGCCATTCACCAGACACCAGCTGACCCTGTCATGGTTCAGCAGGTAGACTAAAGATAGAATTTAGACGGAGCCACCCTGTTGTAGTTTAACAGTTAGATTAGATAAAGATAGCAAAATATTCGGTGTGGTGGAACGTTGTGACCTGCTTGGAATTCCTGGCATCCTGAGATGGCCTGCAGCTGGGTTGCCATAGCAATATGCTTCCCTGCCCCCTGCCTTATAAAAACTGTGAAATTTCTCAATAAACGGGGTTTGATCAGAATCCAGACTTGCCCCCTTCTTCGTGTCTTGTGTTCTGTCCCTATGCAGGAAAATTTTCCTCCCGAGCTTTAGTCAAACCCCGGCGGGCCAGGGCACCAGAGTTCATGTAAGAAGCCTGGCATGGCCACACAAGTCAGTAAGTCTAGCTCTGTCTAGGATGGAGATGGAGAGATTGTTGGGGCTTCCAGCATACCCGGCCTTCTCGTGTGGTTGTGCATTCAGAAACACCCGTGCATAAATACACCAAGAATGGATGTTGTTAAGTAGAGGCTTACTTTGTTCTTTTTGTAATTGTATTAAGTTTTGTATTCAATTGTATTCAGTTTTCATTTGAGATATTGTCTACGTCTTAGTTTTTTTGTTGAGCGCCTTTTTTGGGTTTTTGCTTTTGTTTTGTTTTGGGTTTTGTTGTTTGTTGGTTGGTTGGTTTTTCTTTTTTCTTTCTTTCTTTTTTTTTTTTTTTTTGAATTAGAAGATACTTCTTTTATTCATTTTTTAAATTTATTATAATTTATTCAGATTACATCCTGATTTTTATGCCCTCGCTTGTTTTTTCCCATGCCCATCCTCCCTCCCTCTTCTGCCGTATTTCCCCTCCCCTAGATCTCACACCAAAGGGGATTGTTTCCCCCACTATACGACCACAACCTATCAGGTCTCATCCAGATAGCTTGCATCCCCTTCCTCTGTGTGCCACCGGGGCACCACAGGTTAGTTGGTTTTTCGAGACAGGGTTTTTCTGTGTATCCTTGGCTGTCCTGGACTTGCTTTGTAGACCAGGCGGTCCTCGAACTCACAAAGATCTGCCTGCCTCTGCCTCCCAAGTGCCGAGATTAAAGGCGTGCGCCACCACATCTGGCTTGTTTAGTACTTTTGATTTTTTGTTTTGATTTTTTTTTTTTTTTGAGACAGGGTTTCTCTGTGTAGCCTTGACTTTCCTGGACTCGCTTTGTAGAGCAAACCGGCCTCAAAGTCAAAGCAATTCACCTACCTCTGCCTCCCAAGTGTTGGGATTAAAGGCGTGCGCCACCACAGCCCGGCTTGTTTAGTACGTTTAAATATTTATTTTTATTATTATTTTTTTTTTGTGTGTGTGTGTGTGTGTGTGTGTCTGCATGTGCGCATGCAGGTGCACACAGACGTGTGGGAAGGGGCAGGGAGATATGCACATGGGAGTTTTAGTACATGTCAGAAGCCATGGAGCTAGACTTACAGGCAGGGGTAGTAAGACTGACATAGTTGCTAAAAGCTAAACTTGGGTCCCTCTTGAAGAGCTACCAGGCTGTCCTCTAACTTTTGTCAATCCTCCCACCTCTGTCTCCTTAGTGCTAGGATTACAAACTTGCACCATTCGACCCAGGTGATTTAGAATATTTGTTTATTGTGTTCACTAGCCAAACCCAAAAAAAAAAAAAATCCACTCTAGGAAGATTCTCTACCTCAGCATCATATATGAGGGAAATCACAGGAAATACACCTTTCCTTTGTGTCACAGGATATTTAGGGGCCACCTAGTATTCTCCACTTTGGCTCCTGGGTCCAAAAATTCTACTGATCAAAAGACAACAGCAGCATTTTTCTTTGTATCGACATCAATAATTTCCACAACCTATATCTATAACTTCTTATTTCTCTATGCGCATCATTTTTATACATTGAGCATAACAGGAAATGCACAGTGAACGGGATATCTCAAACTTTATACTAAAGCCATTGCAAAGGGGATAGTCCCACAATCTATGAGGCCCAGCAACATACCAATCTCTTCCTTGTACATATGCCTATGACCTGTCATCCCTACTATGTCATGGTATCTTCTTTTCATGGGTATCTGGATTCCCTGGCCGGAGAATAAGTGGTGGAATATTTCCTCTGTTTGAACCCAGAGCCTCTTGCATGCTAAACAGGTACTCTGTCTGAGCTACGTTCTCAGCTGAGATGTTCCTTTTGAACTAACAAGCCCTGAACTCATTTACACTGTCCTCCCTACAGGCATCAGGAAGCAGGTGCTGCCCTCTGCTGGTAAGATGAGCTGCATGACTTATGGCCTGAGGTGCCTTCTGTGATAGGTCAGATGCTGAGCCACTGCTATAGCAACATAGTCCCTGATTTAAATTAAAAAAAAAAAAAAAGCAACCCCCCAGAAACTTGCATCTATGCTGATGCACAACTCTTGTCCCACGTTGATGCATTCATGGTTCATTCTTCATGTACAACAGTTACTAGCACATACCTGTTAGACTCTGCTAGCTCGGGTCTGCAATCCTCTGTGCCCATCAGTGCCCCAAATTGAAGACTCCTGTTACCACTCGGGGCTCTCTAAGTGTCGGTGTTACTCCTCTGGCAGGCACTCTGCACAAGGTGTGTTTGGGTTCTTTGGGTACACCCGGTGAGTTCAAGTCTCCAATGCTATTTGTACAAGACCATGAGAAGTCCCTAAGCCTGGATATCTTGGTTTTTTTTTTTTTTTTTTGGTTTTTTTTTTTTTTTGAAACAGGGTTTCTCTGTGTAGCCTTGGCTGTCCTGGACTCACTATGTAGACCACACTGGCCTTGAACTCACAACGATTCGCCTTCCTCTGCCTCCCAAGTGCTGGGATTAAAGGCATGCACCACCACGCTTGGCTGTGAGCCTGGATATCTTTTTTTTTTTTTTTTTAGAATGTCTAAGAACATTGTTTATTAAAATATGTCCCCTAAGAACAAGACCCTCTGAATCAACTAAGCAAGGCTCATAGGAACCCACATAGACTGAAGCAGCACGCACAGGGTCTACATAGGTCTCTACCAGGTCCTCTGTGTATATATTATGGCTTTCAGTTTAGTGGGTTTTTTTATTAATTAATTTATTCCAATTACAACTCAATTGTTCTCTCATCACTTGTATCCACCTGTTCTTCCCTCCCTCCCACCCACCCCTATTCCCCTCCCCTAGGTCCATGATCAAGGAGGAGCTCCTCCTCCACTTTATGGGTTCAGGCTATCAAGTCTCATCTTGGTAGCCCGCCTATTCTTTCTCTGAGTGCCACGAGGGCTCCTCAGCAAGGGGAGGTCATCAAATATGGGGCACCAGAGTTCATGTCAGAGTTAGTCTCTGCTCTCCACATAACTGTGTAGAATGTCCTATCCGTTAGCTAGATCAGAATAGGGGTTCTGTGTTACTACTTGTATTGTCCTTGGTTAGTGCAACAACCATGTTCATAGCAGCCTTACTCATAATAGCCAGAACCTGGAAACAGCCTAAATGTCCCTCAGTGGAAGAATGGACAAAGAAATTGTGGTACATTTACACTATGGAATACTACTCACCTATAAAAAACAAGGAAATCCAGAAATTTATGGATAAATGGAATTAGAAATGATCATACTGAGTGAGTTAACCCAGAAGCAGAAAGACTCCCATGGTATATACTCACTTATAATTGGACACTAGCCCAAAAGGCATGTCCCATAAAAATCTTGCATGCTAAACAGGTGCTGTATCTGAGCTACATCCTCAGCTAAGATGCTCTGAACTCACTTACACTGTCCTCCCCGCATGCATCAAGAAGCAGGTGCTGCCCTCTGCTGGTAAGATGAGCTACATGACTTGTGGCCTGTGTCCCCCAAAGGAGATTAGGACAGACGTGAGGACATCCCACAGGGACTCTATGTAAGACAAATATAGGAGATGGGGAAGTAGAAGGACCCAGAGGATCTTAGAAACCTACAAGAAGGACATCGTGATGGGTTGATCAGGGTCCAGGGGTGTCTGCTCAAACTAGAGCCTGGATATCTTAAATGGTGGTTATTGGGGGGGAGGGGTAGGCTGTGACGTCCCTGAGGCTATAGAAATCAGAAGATATTGATTTGGATCATAGGTCTTAGAATGTTTCCTGAAGACCTCATGGGTAGATGGTGACTTTTTAATCTATCTTTCTAACCAGGATAGAGCATTATTTGGACTTGAGGCTGACAAACACATTAAGGCTTCTGCTCTTTGTGGGAGAATGGTCTGGAAAGGAGTGTGTTTCCAGATCTGACACCATGTCAACCAGTCAAATCAGCATCGCATACCTGGATTCACGTCTTCCTCCAAATATCAGTGTGCATATCTGTGATGTCTTGCATAAGAACAGCCCACGAAGATTTATATATCTGAGTGCTTAGTCATAAGGGAGTGGAAATCTTTGACTGGATTAGGATTTCAACAAGGTGGCCTTGTTGAAGAAAGTGTATCACTGGGATGGGGGTGGGCGTTAAGGTGTGAGGTTTCAAAAGCCCATGCCAGACCCAGTCACTCATTCTCTTCACCTGCAGGTCAGGATTTTAGCTCTCAGTGACTGGTCTAGCACCATATGTGGCCCCTCTGTGATAACAATGGATTAAACTTCTGAAAGTGTAAGTAATCCCTTAGTTAAATGCTTTCTCTTATCAGAGTTGCCTCAATTAAATGGGTCTCTTCACAGCAATAGAACAGTGACTAAGACAGTATCCAGGAGAAAAATGGAGAGTGCACGTGGAGCCTCTGCTTGAGTTCTGCAGATGCCCCAGTTATACTCAAGCACAAAGAAATATTGCAAAGTTGCTAGGCTACTCCTGTTCTTTCCATTGCGTTCTTCAGCCTCGCTGAACTGTGGGCATTCACTGCATGCATCTGAGTCACATTAGAACATAGTTTAGTTCTGTTAGTTGGCCTGAGACTCATTAAGTTTAACCATGATCATCTGTACGACCATTGGTTTGGAACTGTGCACTGAAGCCTGCACTCCCTGGTGGGCTTCACAACTGAAGACAATGAATTCCCCTTCCTGAGAATCCATCAGAAGTGCAAGGTGGGGCAAGAAAGAGACATGAGTGTGGAAAAGTGGCTTGTCGTGGGTAGGTAATCAAGTTGGAGAGAGATTAGAGAGAAGGGGGAATATGATAGTTTTAATATGACCTCCACAGTCTCAACAACTTGACCACTTATCCCCAGGTGGTGGCACTGTTTGGAGAAGTTGAGGTGTGTAGCCTTGGAGGAAGTATGTCACTGGATGACCATAACCCAGGGGAATAAGAGTCCCCAATGGTAAGGCACCTAGTGAGAGGACTGGGGGTTGAGGAATAAAGATAAAAAATAAAGAAGGCAAAAAGCAATGACTAAGGACCAAGAGGTCCTGCATAAGCTGATGGCTTACTCAAAGCAAGTTTAAGAAGTATAGCATCATATGTGCTATTTGTAGGGGAATAATGGGCCAATGTCAGTGAATAGCTAAATAGGACAATGCTGGCATAGAGAACACAGAATACCACAGACAGAGATACCTTAGGTGTGATCATCACAGCCCAGGGAAAAAAATCACGTGTCCAGAAACCACAACTTTGACTCTTTAGAGATACTGGCTTCAGCCCAAGACCAGCCTTGACAGGTCTGCTACTGGACAAGGATACAGAAGTAACATTTCCTTTTTCCTTTCTTCAGGGCCTCTGAGAAAACCTTGGATAGGTCTGGCTCCCAACAAGTGGAAATGGGCTTTGAAAGTTTAAAGACTAGAGATGGTCAGTAGAAGGATGGATAAAGAAACGGTGGTACACTTACACTATGGAATACCACTCAGCTATTAAAAACAAGGAATTCCTGAAATTTGTGGACAAATGGATTGAACTAGAAATGATCACAATGAGTGAGCTAACCCAGAAGCAGAAAGAGTCAAATGGTATATACTCACTTATATCTGGACACTAGCCCAAGGGGCATGTCCCATGAAAGTCTTCACTTACCAGGAAAGTGGGACAGAGGGGAGGACACCCTATTGGGACTCTAGGTGAGAGAAGCAATGGAGAATGGGGAAATAGAAGGATCCAGAGGATCCTAGAAACCTACAAGTAGAAGAGTATGATGGGTGGACCTGGGCCCAGGGGTCCTGCTCAAACTATGGCACCAGCCAAGGTCAATACATGCAATAAACTTGGAACCCCTACTCAGATCTAGGCAAGGGAAAGGAAATTCTCCACAGTTGAGTGGATAGTGGGAACTGATTTTCACATGGACTCTGGTGTCCCATATTTGACCACGTCCCCTGGATGGGAAGGCCTGGTGGCACTCAGAGGAAGGATAGCAGGTCACCAAGGAGAGACTTGATACCCTATGAGCATATACAGGGGGAGGAGGTCCCCCTCAGGAACAGTCATAGAGGAGGGGAAAATGGGAGGGAGGGAGGAATGGGAATATACAAGAGATGGGATAACAATTGAGATGTAATATGAATAAATTAATAAAATATATATTTTTTTTAAAAAAGACTTGAGCTGAGTTTGGTGGCGCACACCTTTAATCCCAGCACTCAGGAGGCAGGGGCAGGTGGATCCCTGTGAGTTCGAGGCCAGCCTGGTCTACAAAGTGAGTCCAGGGAAGTCAAGGCTACACAGAGAGACCCTGTCTCGAAAAATCAGGAAAAAAAAAAGTTTAAAGACTTGATCCATTTCCAGTTTCAGTTTGCTTTCTTTCTGTCTGTGGTTCAAGAGATGAGCTCAGCATCCTGCTCCATCTACCATACCTGCATGCTGCCTCTGTCCTGCCATTATGAACTCTAACCCTTTGGAACTGAGCACCAGAATAAACTCTCTTGTAAGTTACCTTGGCCATGGTGTTTTATTACAACAGCAGTAACGTAATACATAAGCTGGTAGCAGAGAGTTGGTTGTTGCTGTGGAGGCCAGCTTGGTTTACAAAGCCAGTCCAGGACAGCCAAGGATACACAGAGAAACCCTGTCTTGAGAAAAAAAAAAAGAAGAGGAAGAAGAAGAAGTTGGATTCTATAAACAAGCTTAACAAGCCATGCTATCGTGAGCCTGGAAAGCAGTTAGTTCTGAGACCAAAGCAGACTCAAGAGGTTTCAAGGGAGTCAAGAAGTTTAACTGTAACTGGGATAGAGACCATCCCTGCAATATTTGGGCAACTGATCTGGCTTTATTCTGCCCATCCCAAGAATTTGTCTGATGCTAAATTAAAATGTAATGGGCTAATTTCTTTGGAGGAAGCAAAATAATATTGAATCTGAGTTGTGGTTGTTTTTAATGCGTGTTTGTCCGGTCCACAATGAAAAAGAGGAAGCCAATGAGCAGCACTCCATGTTTTTTGTTTGTTTGTTTTGTTTTGTTTTGTTTTTTGTTTTGTTTTGCTTCACTTTTGGCCTCCAGTTCTGTCCTGCTTGAGTTCCTGACTTCCTTTCAGGATCGTCAGTGACCTGGGAGCTGTACGGTGAAACAACCTTTCCCTCCCCCCAACATCGCTTTTGTTCATGATGCCTCATCACAGAAATAGAAAATTAACTAGAATAAGATGTTACGGCAATCAGCGTGCTCCTCCTTGTCCACGATGAGACTGACATGTGTGAGAAGATGTTTTATTGTTAGTGGTGCATAGATGTGTTAGCAAATTTAATCCAATGTGTATAAAAGATTTATACACCACCAACAAGGGGTTTACACAGGCTTGTAAATATGGGTTGGTTGGAAACTAATTAATACCACCTATTACATCAGCAAGGAGACACTGAAAGCATGCATGGATGAAGTCATTCATGTAGATAAAAAAAAATACTATTTGTCGCATCCCCACACCTATTGATCATGACCAATTGCAGAAAATTAGGGACAGGCAAGTTTTTCTATCGGAATAAGATAACACACTAAGACTGAAGTTAACATATTTAACAATGATAACTTAGGAATCTCATTTTAAATCAGGAAGAAGGCAGCGCTAACCCTTCTCTTCATAAGTTGTTCTGCTTTACGCTTGAAGCCCTAACTGTTGCAGTGAGGTCAGTAAGTGAATTAAAGGTTCAGATACCCAGGAAGAATTATAAGTGCCATTGCAGATAACACAGAAATTAATGATTTTTCAAAAATGACTTTGTAGGGGGCTGGAGAGATGGCTCAGTGGTTAAGAGCACTGCTTGCTCATCCAAAGGACCTGGGTTCAATTCCCAGCACCCACATGGCAGCTCACAACTGTCTGTAACTCTAAGATCTGACACCCCTACACCAATGCACATAAATTAAAATTAAATAAAATATTTTAAAAATTTTAAAAAAAAACAAAAACAAAAAACAAAAAACAAAAATGACTTTGTAGAACTAGGCAAAATGTAGAGTAAACTGGTTCAAGATTGGTTCATTTACATAAAGGCTTGCAATGAACACTGAAATTTTGAAATTTAAAAATATGTCTGATTCATACATCAACTTTAGGCTCCACATAAATGACAGTCTACTGGTGTTATGCAGTTGCCTATAGTGTGATTATATACTGGAAATAGGGAATACCATTTACACCAGGGTGGATGGAAGAGGATATTTATTTTTTCCAAATTTATTATAAAAGCACTATATTTACATCATTTCTACTCCTCTTTCATTTTTCTCCAATCCCTCCTGTCTCCTCACACTCCTTTTCAAACTCATGACCTCTTCTCTAATTATTATTGAGAAAATTATGTTTTCATATCCATGTAAGCAGTATCCCACCAGAGTGTTCCTTCAAATGCAGATGTGTTGATTGCAAGCCTTTATATTTCAAGAAAACAACTACACAAAGATCATGTGCTGAAAGCTGAGAGTTCAAAAAAAAAAAAAAAAAAACAGTGCGGTTGCCACCATTTACATTAGGCTCGTGCTGTGCATTTTGGGATCTGAGTTTTGAGCATTATTTTTTGCTGTCTCAGCCAACTTTTTTTTTTTTTTTTCAGTAAGAGAAGACAGTGACTCATGATGCAGGTGGAGAACGGGATAGCACACAATAAAGTAAAATATTGCCTATCGGGAGGTTGGGGACAGAAGATACACAGATTAGATCCCAAACCTGACTGATGGGATGGGATCATCCTTCCCTCCAGTCACTGGGGGTGAGAGGAGAGAGCAGTTAATTAGCTAAAGTATACATTTAGGTGAAGAGATAACATCATGATTTGATTGAGAAGACCTCTCCGCCACGATACCCAGATGTTTCCTTACACTCAATTCACATTTGCTTCCTGGATATTCTATGAAAACGGCTCCCCCGCTGTAAGCCCCAGATTTAACAGAACCGCATGAAATCCTTGGACTTATTCCCAGGTCTTTGCCATCATGAAAGAAACACTATTTTCTCTCCTGGCTGCATGTTGGGTCCGTCTTTGTCTGTGCTGAGCTTCACACAGCAGAATGCCAAGACACACGAGGACCAAGGCTGACATTCCAATCCTGATGAGATTCTCTATTGTGTGATCTCGGGGCTGTGAAACTGGAGGTTGTAGAAAAAGAGGTCACAGAGATCAGGACAGATGAAAGTCAACCCAGGAGTCTGCTTACCCTGGACGGGACTTAAGCTTCTGTATTGACTCCTGAGCCATGAAAATTCTTATTCACCTGTCTTGGGGTCTGACATATTTGGTGATGTCCTGAGAGGCTGAGCAGCTTCTAGGAACCAAAGGAAAAAAAGTATGATGTGCAAAATACTTGAAACCAAAGGGTTTCTCCTAGGTCCTGTGTTTTGTTTTCTTGCTTCCTCCTTCCCCTGCACTATTATTTTAGAAGAAAGGAATTCTAAAAAAAAAAAAAAAGCTAAGTCAGGCATGGTGGGGCACACCTTTAATCCCAGCACATGGGAGGCAGAGGCAGGAAGATTTCTGTGAGTTAGAGGCCAGCCTGGACTATGAGGTGGATTCCAGCCAGCCAGACCTGCATAGTGAGACCCTCTCTCAAAAGCCCCCCCACCTTCTCTTGTGTGCAGGATTCAGAGACCATTGCAGAAGTCTACAACTGGCCAAAATACAAAGAACACCTGACTGCGAGGCGTCTGGCCCTAGCTGATACAGCTACAATACAACCTCTACACCTAAAGCTCAGGAAATACCACAGAAGAGAGTTCAGAAAGTGTCTAAGGACCAGAAGACTAGGACATCTGCTGTGAGATAGTATCTTCTATTTATGGCAAGGGGTTGCACCCAGGACCTCAAAAAAAAAAAAAAAACCCCATACACACAATTGCCTAAACCAGAACTGAATGATAACATCTGTTGCCACGTCAGTGTGGATGGGTGAAATCTCACAAGATTCCCACCCTTAGATGAGGAAGCTACAGAGAAAAAAAAATCAGTCTTTTAAGGAGAGGAGCCCCAGGTAAGTTATCCAAGCCCAAGTGGGGAGCCCTAAACACAAATACATATGAGCTACACAAAATGTAAATGTAGCATCGTGGTTATATTTATATATACATACAAGCAGAGTAATACTTAAAGAAAAGATCATGATTTGAGAGGGAGTGAAAGATACATTAAAGGAGCTTGAGGAAGAGAGGTAGGGATATAAATAATTCTCTTTTTTTTTAGATGTATTTACTTATTTGTTATCTATGAATACAATGCTCTGCCTGCATGTACACGTGCACGCCACAAGAGGGCACCAGATCTCATTACGGATGGCTGTGAACCACCATGTGGTTGCTGGAAATTGAACTCAGGACCTCTGGAAGAGGACCCAGTGCCCTTAACCTCTGAGCCATCTCTCCAGCCCGGTATAAATAATTCTGATGCGGTTCTTATGTGTGAAATTCTTTTTTTAAATTGAAATAAAAATTTAAAAAACAAAGAAGGGAAAGAATTTGAAGTTGTTATTTATGCTGGTTTTCTGTAACATTTTTATAAAATAGTCCAAATTTCTTAGCTTTTATTTGTTTGTTTGTTTGAGATGGAATCTCTTTCTGTAGCCTTAGATGTCCTAAAACTTGCTAGGTAAACCAGCTAATCTTGAACTCATGTAAATATGTCTGCCTTTGCCTCTTGGGTCCTGTCATTAAAGGTGTGCACCACCAAGCCTGGCAAGTCAAAATGTCTTAATTTATTTTCCTACTCTGTTTCTCTCTCACTCTCTTCATCCCTCTCTCCCTCATTCACCTCTTTCTTTCTTCCTTCCTTCCTTTGTTTCCTTCTTTCTTTCTTTCTTTCTTTCTGTACATCTGTCTGCTGTCATTGGTTTTCTTATTTTCTTCCTTCCTTCCTGTCTCTGTCTTCTTTCCCCCTTTTTTTTTCTTTTCTGTCTGATAGAGTTTTATGTCGCCCAGACTGGTTTTCAGCTTACTTTGTGGCCTAGGATGACTTTGAATTTCTGACCCTCCTGCTTCCTCTTTCTGAGCGCTGAGGTTACAGATACCAATGACAGTTCCCAGATTATTTAGTGCCAGAGTCTCCTGAAAGCTAAACGACTCTACCAACTAAGCTCCACCTTTGGCCCTGATTCCTATGTGGTTTTTTTTTCCCATTTCCTGTACATGTACATTGTTCTCCTCACACAACTTCATCCAGTTCCACATTAACCCTCCCCGTTCTGCAGGAGGTTCCTACTGGTCCCCCCCCACCCCACCCCCACCACTGGATGCTTCGGACCCACTCTCATCTTTGCGTTCAAAATTTGCATCAGAGTCGCCTTATAATCAAGTTTTCCTGAATTTCACTGAAACATACAATTAGAGGCAATGAGCGAGCCCTTGAGCACAGACAGAACAGACCTTAAGTTCCATAGAGGGATTTTGGTGTGGCAACAGGTAAGGTGGTGGGTTTCAAAAACTACAGCATCCTTAGGTGTCCTCAAAAGGGAGGACACAGCACTCCTATAGAATTCTGCCTGATACTGCTGAGCTAGGAGATATTGATCTTAGACACAGAAAGGAAGGAACTGCTCTCCCCTTGCTCATTCTCAATGATTGACACTGCCAGGTCCAGGGGATACCATTGGACCTGGCTTTAGTGGGAGGGAGAGTGTGACAGGGAGCTGTCTTAGAGGAAGAGAGATGTGGGAGATGCTGAACATCTTTTTCTGATCCTGTCTCTAAGGACTATGGATCTCTTCCTGCGTTTGCTGACTCTGTTCCCACCCCACTGCCTGGTCTGCTGGTCCTGAGACCCTCACCCTCCATCCTGGCCAGCACCTCCTCTCCCTCAGCTGCTCCTGTGCAGTTTTCAGTCTCTGAGTGGACCCACTAGACTCCTCAAATATAATCAGGATTTTCACAGGGTCACTAGGTACTGACCGCTTGAAGAAAATGTTGTGTACACCATAGCATCTGTATCAGCTCCTGTGTGGGTGCTTACAGGGCCCAAGGGGAAGTTGGCTTTGAGAGTCTAACTTGGTAAAACAGACTAGGGCAGTGGATAAGGTCAGTTCCTCATCCTTTAGACAGAGAAAACCTTTCATAACCTATGTTAGAGCAACACTGAAAAGTCGGGTTCTCTCCAGGGTAAAAAGTGAGAGTCTTGCCAAGTCAGCAGTGAGAGCGTCCTGGACAGCCCCAGAGGAAAAATAGCCTGGTGATTGAGAAGCTGGCACCTGTCCAACACCTGTCCCCTCACATTCTACCTGCAGACGTCAGGGCCCCTCCCACTCTGGGGCTGTGACTTATCCTCTTACTTCCTGGGATCCCCTTAGGAAAATCAGGGTCCCTGCCAAGAACTTCCATGTGAACAACTGATTGAGTCGATGATGGAGCTTTCTCACCTGAGACATGTATTTCCAATGGATCACTGGGTTCCGACCACACCTGAGGGCTGTTGCCATGATAGCCATAACATCTGAATATCCACCTCTGGCTGCAGGTCACAGGGCCCACGGGGAATCGGCCTTGGAATTGTCCGGTAGAGTTTATAAACTCTGAGTCAAGGATCAAGTAGGGTTTCTGTTCTCCTTCCTTAAGCAGAACAAAGCTGCTGAATTTCAACTGTGAGGCACACTGAAGGGTCACAGTCTCCCCTGAGGTCACTACAATGCTGGACTGGGTGGACAGGCTGGGTTTGCTATAGAGTCCTAGGAGAGAAAGTTGTAATATGTTAAGTGGGCTTATACAGGCCACGTTGCCTTCCAATGTTGGGCTGTGAGACAAGGGCCCTCCTGAGGGCACAACCTGGGGCTGGGTGTTCTCTCACCTGTAACTACAAGCTCTAGAGGATCACTGTGCTCTGACCACCCAGTGGGTGTCTTGTAATAACAACGATACTTCCCTCCATATCGTTGTTCAATTGACGGAATCAAGAACTGAGCCTGGTTTGCTGCCTTCAGTGTGTTCTTTGTGCGCCAGGGGTGTGGTCCTCCCTCTCTATAAAGACGGTATTCCTGGGAGCCTGTGGACACCTCACATGAGATGGTCACTTGGTTCCCTCTGGTGACCACTGATCCTGGATGAACACTGAGGGTTGGCTTATGGGGATTCCCTGCAAAGAAAAGGGGGGTGGGGGGCTCAGTCATAGGATATCCTCCTCAGATCTCAGACTTCAGCTCTTTTTTTCTTTTTTCATATTTTATTAATTTATTCATGTCCATGGGCTAGATCTGGGTAGGGGTTTAAAGTTTACCGCCTGTATTGTCCTTGACTGGTGCCTTAGTTCGAGCGGGACCCCTTGGCCTAAATCTGCCTATCATAATGTTCTACTTGTAGGTTTCTAGGACCCACTGGATCCTTCTACATTGCTATGCTCACATGGTTCTCTCATCTAGAGTCCCAAAAGGATGTCCTCCCCTCTGTCCCAGTTTCCTAGTAAGGGAAGGCTTTCGTGGGACATGCCCATTGGGCTAGTATGCAGATATAAGTGAGTATATACCATTTGAGTCTTTCTGCTTCTGGGTTAACTCACTCATTATGATCATTTCTAGCTCAATCCATTTATCCACAAATTTCGGGAATTCCTTGTTTTTAATAGCTGAGTAGTATTCCATAGTGTATATGTACCACAGTTTCTTTATCCATTCTTCTACTGAGGGACATTTAGGCTGTTTCCATGATCTGGCTATTATGAATAAGGCTGCTATGAACATGGTTGAGAGACTTGATACCCTATGAGCATATACAGGGGGAGGTAATCCCTCTCAGGAACAGTCATAGGGGAGGGGAATAAGGGGAAAATAGGAAGGAGGGGAGAATGGGAGGATACAAGGGATGGGATAACCATAGAGATGTAACAAGAATAAATTAATAAAAAAAATAAAATAAAATAATTAATTTATTCCTATTACATCTCAATTGTTAGCCCATCCCTTATATCCTCCCATTCCTCCCTCCCTCCTGCTTCCCCCCTACTCCTCTCCCCTATGTCTGTGACTGAGGGAAACCTCCTCCCCCTGTATGTGCTCATAGGGTATCGAGTCTCTTCCTCTGAGTGCCACCATGCCTCCCCATCAAGGAGACGTGGTCAAAAATGGGGAAGAGAGAGGAACACTCCTTCATTGCTGGTGGGAATGCAAACTAGTACATACTTCAGCTCTCTCACACCCCAGGTATCACCTGATGTTCTCAAGCCCCATTGAGCAACGGTAGCTTCAGATCCCCAATGAAGACTAATCTGGAACAGCTGGACACACACTCACCTGCCAACACTGAGATCCATTGGCCCAGATTCATCCCTAGAAGAAAAGGAAAGACCCTTGTGAGAACTTGGCCCCAAATGCCTACCTAGGCATGTCTTCCTTTCACAGAAACTTCCTATGCACCCTGGAGTTCCCTGCTTGGCTAGAGCCTGCCTGGGTGCCTCTGTTACCCCTTCTCCTTGCCGGGCGGTGGTGGTGCACGCCTTTAATCCCAGCAGTCGGGAGGCAGAGGCAGGCGGATCTCTATGAGTTCGAGGCCAGCCTGGTTTACAAAGTGAGTCCAGGACAGCCAAGGCTACACAGAGAAACCCTGTCTTAAAAAAAAAATCAAAACCCCTTCTCCTCTTCAAATCTTACCCAGAGACAGCAGAGCTGTGAAGATAAATGTCATCTCTTGGTAGGTGCAACTGTACTTATGGAAGAGACCACAGTGTCTGGCCAGATAGACAAACAACAGGAAGTATGAGATTTTTTAGAGAGAGACTGGATGTCTGGCATCACGTGATTGTTTCTTCAGAATATAGACAGGAAGGGAAACAGTCCTCCCTAGGCAACTGTCTCTTGTTTCCACCAAGGCTGTGGCTTGGATGGGCTCCAGAAATCCTTACAGAAATGATCATCTCTCCTAAACTCATTCATTCATAGGGTAGCAGCAAATAGACTTTTACTTTCCCTTGCTGGCCCTTTCCAGGGGAGGGTGACTAAAGACTGATCCTTCTTTCTTAAAACACCCATGGAAAATCCACTTTTTCAGCTCATCCATCCACAGCACTTGGGGGAGGGGGTGAGTGATAATCCATCTTCTAGCCATAAAAAAAAATTCTTCTAGGAAGATGCAGGTGGATGCAGAGTACATATGTGCAGCACTAACGGGACTCCAGTAAGCTAATTATAAATTATATTATCTTATTAACATGAAAGTGGAAGTAAGATGTGATGAAGGGTACAGAAGTGGGGTCCAAGTAGAAGTATGAAAGAGGAAGAGACAGCCGGGCGTGGTGGCGCACGCCTTTAATCCCAGCACTCGGGAGGCAGAGGCAGGCGGATCGCTGTGAGTTCGAGGCCAGCCTGGTCTATAAAGTGAGTCCAGGACGGCCAAGGCTACACAGAGAGACCCTGTCTCGAAAAACCAAAAAATAAAAAAATTTAAAAAAGAAAGAGGAAGAGACTATCAATTTGAAATTTGGGGACATGGAAGGAGCTGGCAAGAGAAAATTAAAAGGGGAGTGATATAATTATACTGTAACTTTAAAATGTACTTAAATGAGCAAATAAGAGAACCACCAGCTCCCTCATCTGGGTCTAGCTGACCTCTCAAAGCAAGAGAGAGACATGGCGGCTCCAGCTAAGGCTGAGAACCTGTCCCTGGTGGTGCAGCAACCTGGGGTCCTCCGCCTGGAGAACTACCCACTCCTTAAGCCAGGTCCAAATGAGGTACTACTACAGATGGACTCAGTGGGGGATGTGCAGCTCAGATGTTCACTACTGGCAGCGTGGCTGAATTGGAGATTTCATTTTGAAAAGGTCAATGGTGCTTGAGCATGAAGCTTCTAGAACAGTCACAAAAGTAGGAGAGATTGTGAAACGTCTAAAAACCAGGCGATCCAGTTGCCATGGAGCCTGGTGTGTTTCCCCAAGAAATAGATGAATTCTGTGAGACTGACTGATACAGTCCGACACCACGTATCTTCCTTCTTCTGTGCCACACTCCTGGATGGCGGGAACCTCTGCTGGTTCTACAAGGACAGTGTCGACTTCTGCTACAAGCGGGGAATTCCAAGATGGCGGTGCCGAACACGAACTGTATCCGTTCTACAGGGAGGGACTCTACTGGGAGTCACAGACCGCAAGAACTGGAGAGCACTAGGTGAGAGAGGTGCGCACAGTCCAAAATTCAGCTACAAGCTTCCTAACAGTGTCACCTTTGAAGAAAGGGTCCTGATTGAGCCTCTCTCTGTGGGAATCTATGCCTGCCATCGAGGCTCGGTTTCTCTGGGGAACAAGGTTCTTGTGTGTGCAGCTGGGCCAGTTTGGATAGCCAATTTGCTTGTGTCAAAGGTGATGGAAGCTGCTCAAAGACTGATGACTGATCTATCTTCCTCTTGGTTGGCCAAAGCCAACAAAGGTGGAGTGTATTTTACCATCCAGATTGCCAAAGAGAGCCCTCTGGAAATTTCCAGTAAAGTGCAAAGTCCGCTGGGAAGCAAGCCAGAGGTCACCGCTGAATTCACAGGAGCAGACTCCTCCATGCATATGGGCATCTGCACCACTCACTCAGGTGGGACCTTGGTGATTGTGGGAAAGGGCTCTGAGATGGTCAGTTTACCCCTAGTGCACACAGGCTGTGTGGGAGGTGGATATCAGAGTTGTGTTTCGATACTGCAACATGTGGTTAATGGAAATTTCCGTGCTTGCTTTGGACACTGAATGTAAAGCCCTTAGTTACTCATAGATTTCCTCTAGAGAAGACTGTAGGAGCCTTTGAAACATCCAAAAGGGAGTGGGGCTAAAAGTTATTATCAGGTGTGACCTCAATGACCAGAACATGTGAGTTGATCTGTGCCCTCAGCCCACCACCTCAGCATCTAAGGGCTAAGTGGTTAGGAAGGGGAGGCTCTCGATGCAGAATTTTCTTCTGAATGGTAAAAATAATTAGCTCATCACAAGCAGAGAACCTTAGAGGAGTTGGTGTGCCTTAAAGACAGAAGTGGGGATACCTTGGGGAACTGTGTAGCCAGGATGAGATGCTTATACTGAGGAGAGTCTAGTACAGAGCAGAGTTTGGCGGATAGGTGCTGGGAGCATCCTTTTTCCTCTGCTACCTTCTCTAGGTAGAGGGCAAAACATGCCTTTGCTGTCCATGTTCCACCGTGGCTGCCAGAGAGTGGGGATGACTTGTGAAGAAACAACTTCGTTAAGAGAGAAGTGGACACATGGCTGATCTTTTCATCTGGATAAAGCGGAGTGTCATTTGGCTTGAGGGGAGTAAGAAAAGAAACTTGCTTTCTGGATCCAGGACAAAAGCTGATCGGGAGAATAAAATAAGTCCCATATGACGCAGCTTACATTTGTCAGATGGAGAAAGAATGGGGGCACTCACCTCTTCTCAAAGGCACCTCTTCCTCAACTCCTAAGAACTCTGTCATTACAAAGTGGAGGACTGCCTTCCCAACACTACTCATTCGTGATAAAGAGCAGGACCAGGGGCTAGGCAACCAGAAGACTTCCGCCTTAAGCTCCGAAGTCCTGCCTAACTAATACAAGAGGACCACCAGAGGGCTTGAGTCCCCACTCAGAGGATGAGCATCCCTTCCCAGGCTCACTCACAGGTGACTATTACCTCATGCCATTCCATTATGGCTCTCAGAAAAATGTTTCCCCTTCTCATAGCTTGGTAAGGCTGGCAATATCTGTTGGATGGATATCACAGAACTTACTCATCATATCATATTCATCATAGATAGAGCTTTTCTGTATATGATTTGGGTCTAACACCAGCCAAAGAGCATGCATAGGATGTACCTAGGCCCCATACACAGAAACAGGTGTGCAGCTTGGACTTCATGTGGGACCCCCTAACAACTGGAGCAAGGGTGATCTGTGACTCTGTTGTCTGCCTTTGGATCCCTTCCCCCTCTTAGGGGCTGCTTTGTCTAGGTGCCATAGAGAGAAGGTACCTAGTCCTATTGCAATTTCATATACTAATGCACGTTGATATACACTCCAGACTTCGCCTTCTCTGAGCAGAAAGGGAAGGGGGCAGGGGAGGGTAGGAGAGAGGGAAGGAAGCTGTGATCAGGATTTAAAGTTTGTATTTGTTGTTGTTGTTGTTTAATATTTTTATTTATTATGTATTTAATATTCTGCCTGCACATACACCTGCCCACTAGGAAAGGGCACCAGATCTCACTGTAGATGGTTGTGAGCCACCATGTGGTTGCTGGGAATTGAACTCAGGACCTCTGGAAGCACAGACGGTGCTCTTAACCTCTGAGCCATCTCTCCAGCCCCACACCCTTTGTGATCTTAAGGTAAATTAATCAAGAATAAGTACACAGTAACTGTGATGGAACTTGAGCTGCGGTCTGTAATCCACCTCTTCAGCTGCAGGTAGAGGACATGTGAAAAAAGACAGCTGGAGAGGATCATGGCCAGTACCCAAGCTTTGGCAAACTGCTTCGCATAATAAATTCTGTCGCTGGTGTCGGGAAAGGATGAATTAGTACATTGTAGCAAATTCAACTTTTTATGTATAGTCTTTGTCAGACTAAGGAAGCATACTTCTTTTTTTTTTTCATATGCCTATGAATTACAAGCATACTAATTTTTAATCCAAAGCTTTGGATGTACCTCCCAAGGTAAGCATATTTTTTTAATGTAATGAGCCACATGTACAGACTTTCTGATTTAAAAATATTTTTATTGCATTAAATAAAACCTACTTAATCACAGTGTGCTTTTTTTTTAAGATTTATTTGATTATTTATACAGTGGTCTACATGTACACCTGCAGGCCAGAAGAGGGCATCAGGTTATATTATAGATAGTTGTGAGTCACCATGTGGTTTCTGGGAATTGAACTCAAGACTTCTGGAAGAGCAATCAGTGTTCTTAACCTCTGAGCCATCTCTCCAGCCCCAATCACAGTGTACTTTTAAATACATTATTGGACTCAACTAACTGTCCCTTTATTTTTAATTCCCATGTCTGTGTTTCAGAATAAAACGTGAGCCTATAACATTATACAGAATAGTTTCCCTTAAAACTTCAAATTCCTTAAGATTACTCAGGTATTTTAGATATTTTATATTTTTTTTCAAAAATGTCACTTAGGTGCTAAAGGCTTTTTGATTTGAGAATAAACGTTAGCATCGGGCACAGTGGCTCATGCCTTTAATGGAAGCACTTGGGAGGCAGAGGTAGGCGGATCTCTGAGTTCAAGGCCAGCCTGGTCTAAACAGTGAGTTCCAGGCCAACTAACACTGCACATTAAAAAGACCCTGTGTTAAAAATACAAAACAAAGCAAAATGAACTTTAGATCTGGGGGGAAAAAAAGCATGATCTGGGCCCTTAGGGGCTCACAGAGACTGAACTGACAGTCAGGGAACCTGCATGGGTCTTACCAAAGCCTTCTGCGTCTATGTTATGTTTGCGTGCCCTTGCCTTCTTGTGGAACTCTAAACAGTGCACACAGGGGCTGTGTTTGAACCATTTGATGGAGTTGGGGACCTTTTCCCTCCCACTGGGTTGCCTCGTCCAGCCTTTTTTTTTTTTCTTTTCTTTTTTTAAAATATCTTATTAATTTATTCATATTACATCTCAATTGTTATCCCATCCCTTGTATCCTCCCATTCCTCCCTCCCTCCCACTTCCCCCCTACTCCCCTCCCCTATGTCTGTGACTGAGGGGGACCTCCTCCCCCTGTATATGCTCATAGGGTATGGAGTCTCCAGCCTTAATACGAGGGTTTGTGTCTAGTCTTAATTGCAACTTGATACGTCATGTTTGATTGATATCCCTGGGAGGCCTGCCCTTTTCTGAAGGAAAACGAAGGAGGAGAGGCGGGGGAGGAAACTGTTGTGGTTAATTTATCAGTATGGCCTAACAACGTTTATTATTAGCCCTATAATTATTATTACGGTGGTATTTTCTAACCCGCTAGCAATCAATCAAGACACAGACACCTGCTAGATTTTAAAATAGTCTTAGTCAACCTGGGGCAGGGAAGATATTAATTCCCTAAAACTCCCTCCCATATGGGGCAGGTATCCCATACCCTGCCCCAATCCCATGCCATCTGCTTCCAATAATGTCTCTCAAGCTACATCCCATCCATAACCCCATATACTTGCTAATTATCATCATCTGGACCAAATCTCCATTCACGCTGGTCATGTGCTTCTCCTCCACCTAACCCATGGCACAGCCTTCTTATTCCTGTTCTCCTCAGGTCTCCTCTCCCAAGATTCTCTCTGTTTCCCAAAGCCCGAGAACATTAGCCACGCCTATCCCATTTGCCCTGCCCAGGTGTGATGGCCCTTTATTGGTCAAACAGGAAGTCTCTTAGGCAAGGTTACACAGCAAGCAGTAATTAGCATCAAAGTATATCAGACCAACTTCCTACAGGAAACTGTGGTTGGGATGTAATATATGGAAGAAAAGTTTTGAATTATTTTATCTAGCCAGACCGTGGTGCAAGCCCTTCATCCCAGCACTTGGGAGGCAGAGGCAGGTGGATCTCTGTGAGTTCGAGGCCAGCCTGGTCTACAAAGTGAGTCTAGGACAGCCAGGGCTACACAGAGAAACCTTATCTCAAAAAAACAAAAATAAATAAGTAAACTATTTTATCTAATTTAACTAGTTTTGATATTCTTGAGCAAGTATTTACAGCTTCAGTGAGGTCATTTTTAGCTCTAGCATCTGGCTAAGTGTTTTACCTGGAAAGTTACTTTTTCTGTATAAGAATTATAAATTATAATGGATACTATATATAATACTTTATTATATAGTATAGACAAATATTATATAACATATTATTCATATAAATGGATAAGCTCATAGTGTATAACAAACAAGAATTAATAAAATCAAAGTTATTTCCTTGAAAAAATCCAACTTGGGACTTCAAAAAAAAAGCTCTGTAAGGGGCTGGAGACATAGCTCTTTTTTGAAAGCACTGGCTGCTCTTCCAGAGGACATGAGTTCAATTCCCAGCACCAGTTCACACTGCCTGTAATTCCAGTTCCAGAGATAGTTGACAACATGGCCTTCAAGGGCAGCTGCACTTATGTGCACATACTCACATGCACACACTCAAGTAATTAAAAAATAATTTTAAAGAGCTAGGCACAGTCATGCACACCTATAATCTCAGCACTTGGGGAGGCAGAGGCAGGGAGATCTCTGTGAGTTCGAGGCCAGCCTGGTCTACAAAGCAAGTCCAGGACAGCCAACACTACACAGGGAAACCCAGTCTCAAAGAACCAAAATAATAATAACTTTAAAGTAAGTAAAGAGAAGATGTCTATATATTTAGCATCAGAAACTTGGTAATATACATTTCTTAAGAAATGATTAACACAAAATTTACCATAAACATATTTGTTACCTTAAAGTTTCCTTCTACAGTCTACACTTTCCCTTGTTACTGATTTTATAACAATATGATGTTACTATGTACTCTCTTAGCAAAATGTTCTTTGAAATAGAGTTTTACTTAGTTATTCATGCTGGATTTGAATTGATAGCCTCAAAAGACTCTGGCTTCAGTGCCTTGAGCAATCTGGCACTAGGTATGCACCACCAAGCCTGACAGCAGTTGTCTAATTATACCAAACACTATTGTTAACCATACAATATACTATTCAATTAATATGAAGGACATGCTTCACACTGTAGTTAGCCAATGAGCAAGTCTGGCACTATTGCAAGCAAGTCTCTGTATTAAAATACCTTCAAAGTGTTCTTTCCTTTATTCAGCTAAAAATTGTGCAGAACGTTGAGCATGCCCAAAACTTCCCTGTCACTCTTTTTTTTTTTTTCTTTTGGTTTTTCGAGACAGGGTTTCTCTGTTTACCCTTGGTTGTCCTGGACTCTCTTTATAGACCAGGCTGGCCTTGAACTCACAGAGATCCACCTGCCTTTGCTTCCTTGAGTGCTGGGATTATAGGCCTTGCTTCCCTGTCATTCTTTAAAGACATAATCAGAGAGTGTGCAGTGTTCCTGTCGGCTATAGTTATGGTGCAAGCTGAGCGTGCTTGAAGGCATTTCACTTTATGACGATGGCGATCTTAGTGACACACACCGAGCATGCCCACATGTGAGCTCTCTCCCATTATCATTATGCTGCAAGCTGAATATGCCCAAAAGAGCTTCTACTGGCTATTGGAGATGTTGGGCCATATATTCCATCCCATGATCTTGCCGGAATGCCCAAAATACACCTACAGTCCTTCCTTTCTTTTACTCTGGCCTTACATCAAGAAGCGCACATCCCTAAAGCTCTTTCTGACATGCGTATGTATGGGCTCCCTGGATGAAAATCCCCATGCCTCCTCTCTTCAACAACTCCTCTGCACTCCTTATCTGCCATGTATAATGCATTTCCTGGCTGTGTTTGGTTTTGGATTTTCACCTACTAAATGTGATAGAGTTACAAATCAGTGAGTCAGCTCAAATGCTCTGCTTAAAGGCCCACAGGTTTGTTTGGTTTTGTTGTTGTTGTTGTTGTTCTTTTGGTTTGGTTTGGTTTTGGTTTTTGGGGGGGTTTGGTTGGTTGGTTGGTTGGGTTGGTTTGGTTTTTTGTTTTTGATTGTTTGGTTGGTTGGTTTTTTTACTAGTAACTCCCAACAGAAGGCATGAAGAAAGACATCTTCCCTTCATTTGACCACCCACCCCTTGCATTGCTGGTAGTGGGTCTTGAGTTGGTATGCACTCCATTTTTATCCATTAATAAGTTCACGGGTTGACATCTATTCAGACTGTTGCCATTCTTGGGTGATTGTGGGTAGTAATTTCACAAACATGAGCATGCTTGAGACCTTGACATTGATATAGTCACCTAGGAACCTAGAGACGGAAGTAAAGAATCTTTAGGTAGTTCTGTTTTTAATGTATTTGTTTTATTAATGTATTTACTGCGCAAGACAACAGATTTCAACCTAATAGCTCTGTATATTTATATCATTGTACATTGTTCATACTTCTCCATCCACTCAATTATCCCCCAGTGCATAACTCCTCTTTCTCATCTAAACATAACCAGTAAACTTTCAGGTCCTTTTCTGGATGTGGCAAGCGTGAAACACCAGAATTCCAAGAGTCACCAGAACCAAAGTAGCCAAAGTGATCCGGATGAGATTCTCCACTCGGTGATCCTGGGGATGTGAATCTGGGAATTGGACAAAGAAACCACTGAGGTCAGGGCCAACCTGAAAGTCCACACAGGGTACACCTCTCCTATGGACAAGACTATACTCTCTGTAACTACCTACCCCCATAACTAAGGAGTCCCTTGGTCAGGTGGTCTGTGATGGACTGAGCTTGTCCCAGGAAATAAGGAAGGGGGGTGGTGTTTATACATCCTAATGAATACAAAATGTTCCCCTCGGGTGCACCTTGTTATATCTTATTTTTGTTAATTAAGGTAGACTCTTTTAAAGATTTATTTATTTTATTTATTGCATGTGAGTGCTTTAGCTGCATAAGAGGGTATCAGATCACATTATAGGTGGTTGTGAGCCACCATGTGGTTGCTGGGAATTGAACTCAGGACCTCTGGAAGAGCAGGTGGCGCTCTTAACCACTGAGCCATCTCTCCAGCCCAATTAAGGTAGACTCTTAATGAGCACTTTCCATGACTCAGCCAGTTTCCTTGTGATAATTCGGCCCCACTATCCTCTGTGAGCTCATAACTAATGAGAAGTGGTCTCCCAATTCAGAAGCAGTAGCACCCTCTTAGCTCTCTAAATATTCCGATCACAGGAACATGCAACCCAATTTCCAGAGAGGTGAGTTACCATTGCTTCACCAGCTATCAGCCAGAAGCTAAGAGTCAAGGACCAGGCCTTAGGGGTTCTAGCACAGCAGCCATACCAAACAGGAAGTGCATCTGATCCCTAGCCAGATACCCTGGAACTTCATCATTCTTTGAACCGCTTATTAATTGAGCATCATTAAGTCAGAATCACAGCACACCATACACAGAGAGACACAGATACACAAAAGGACATATGTAAATTCTAACTGTTGGCAATGCCGACGGGAGATACAACATGCTTCTACATACAGAAATGTAAACACAGGGCCTGAATCAATGGCTCAGTGGGTAAGAGCATTTACTGTCTTTTCAAGGGACCTGGATTCCATTCCCAGGCCCTACATGGTGGCTTACAACTGTCTGTAACTCCAGTCCTAGGGTATCT
This sequence comes from Acomys percivali, assembly GCA_907169655.1. NCBI lineage: Eukaryota > Metazoa > Chordata > Mammalia > Rodentia > Muridae > Acomys > Acomys percivali. Next base: position 5,438,167 of record OU015759.1, on the reverse strand, counting down.
GATGTTCTCATCTGTTGTCTATGGGCACTGCATTTATTTGAGAATTGAACCAGAGTCCTCTGGAAGAACAGCCAGTGCTCTTAACCACTGCGCCATTTTTCTGGCCACTATTTTTGAAAGTTTTAAAACAGTAAGTTTCTGTGTAAGTCAGTTTATGAATCACCAGTGCACAGAAGTGCACTAGTATATGACACACTGTATGACTCACTGGCACGCACATATGGACACCAGAAATCAGCATCTTAGCATCTTTTTCAATTGTTCTCCTCCATATTTGGAGTGGAGCTTGCTGATTCAGCAAGAGTAGATGCCAAGCAAGCCCAAGAAAGCCTCCTCTTACACCTCCCCATATCTGGGATTACAGCTGTGCTAAGCTTTTTTTTTTTAAGAATCAACTGTAGATCCTAACTCAGGTCCCCATGCTGAGCCACAATGATAGAAAAAAAATCTTGTGGCTAGAGAGATGGCTTAGTGGTTAAATGCACTGGCTGCTCTTCCAAAGGACCCAAGTTGATTCCCAACACACATATGATGGCTCACAACTGGCCTCCTATGGACAAGACTATACTCTCTGAAACTACCTATCTAGGATTCTCCTTGGTCAAGTGTTCTGTGATGGGCTGAGATCTTCCCAGAAAATAAAGAAGTAGTGGGGTCTCAGGGGTTCCAAGGTTTTGTTGCTGTTGTTGTTGTTGTTGTTGTTTTCTGAGCTCTGTGAGCAACTGCATGTTGGGCAGTTCACAACCATCTGCAACTTTAGTTTCAAGGATATTATGCCCTCTCCTGGCTTCTGTGGGCAAAGCACATACATAATGCACAGACTACATCCAGGGAAAATGCCCATACATATAAAAAAAAATTTTTAACCATTTTTAAAGGTTCAAAAACTAAAGGAACAAATGTACACAAGAGGAAACAGAAAATGTAGAATAGAAACAAATCGGCTATGCAAACAAACAAACAAACAAACAAACAATAAAGGTGTCAGGCAGCGATTTGCACAGCCACTGTGGTGAGCAGCTGTACAGCCCCCCTCCTGCGTCTCAGTTGTGCGATGAATACGGAGGCCCAGGTAAGTTCAGAAGGGGCCTTGCAGATTGGTACTCATGGCATGGGATGATCCTCTCACCAGCAGCATGCTTCTGGCTGCCTCAGCCTCACCCACAACAAGACCTTACGGCCTGAGCAGCCATATCTCCTGACCTGAGGGGACTCAGGAGAACACTCCAGACATGAGAGAGGGATTGCACCGTCATATTCTCTCAGCAACTGGATAAAAGAGCTGCTAAGAGAGTGTCCCTGCGTGCTGCTCCCTGCTCACCCAGTTACCTGTGTTCTCTCTCAGCCCCAGCATCCTCTCAGACATCACATCCCACTAGCATGGTGTATTATCCCTCCTCTTCTTCCAAAACACTCTTCAGGACTTACTGGTGCCAGGGTATCACACAGTGTATCATATACTAGTGCACTGGTGTGCGCTGGTGACTTGTTAGTGGAAAAAAACTGAACAGATTTTTATGAGCAATGAAACCTCCACAAACCATTACTTTGGTGTCCTCCTATGTGAGGCTCAAGACTGTTGGATGCAATCCCATGTTCCAGCTCCACGTCTTATGGGTTTTTTTGTCTTTTTATAAAAGATTAATTTTTTTATTTATGTGTATATTGAAGCTGAGTGCTGTGACGCATTCCTTTGATCCCAGGCAGCCTGGTCAACATAGAAAGTTCCAGGCCAGCCAAGGCTAGAGGCACCCTGTCTTAAAATACAAACTACAGCAAAACAAATAGTGTGTGTGTGTGTGTGTGTGTGTGTGTGTGTGTGTGTGTGTGTGTGCAGTTGACTACAGTGCCAGAGAGGAAGTTAGATTGCCCAGACCTGGAGTCACAGGCAGTTAGTTGTGAGCTGTCATAACTGGATGCTGGAAACCAAACTATGGGCTTCTCCAGGAGCAGTACACACTCTTAACCACAAGGTGTCGGTCTAGCTCCTGTTTCTTTCATGTGTACAGTTATATGCAGAAACAGAAAGGGCTTAAGGATGGAGGAGGTCCGAAATAAAGCTCCATTCTCAGAAGCTTCAAAAGGTGTGAAATGAAGGGTCCTTGGAGACCGTGTCTAAGTAGCTTCTCGTGGGTAGATGAAGCCAACAGTGGCAGGAGGGAGAAGACTTTCTCATCTGTCACCTCCCAAGGTAAAGCCAAGTAAACACAGACCCAGTCCCTGTATGTTACACACAGAAAGTTGAAGTCACAATTATCATAAAGATCTGCCTGATAATGCTGAGCTGAGATTTGATTTTTTTTTTTTTTGTCTTAGACACAAAAGGAGACTGACTGTCTCAACTTTGGAAAACCAGAAAGTATCTTCAGGGCTCTAAGACAAATAGAGCAAGGTGACCATGTCTTATAATAACACTGTAGGTCCTGGCTACAAGGGAAGGGAGAACATGTTAGGGACGTGTCACAAAGAGGAGCAGAGGAGAGAGGCTGTACACTGTTTCCTGACTGAGACCTCACCAGGGCAAGTCTCTGAGGACCTAGGCCTTTCTGTCGATTTTCTCAAACTTCATCCCTTCCAGCAACTGCCTGTTTCTGTCTTCCTCCCTCCCCAACCCTCCCATTCCTCAATCTTGGTGACTAAGCAGATCCTGTTTTGAATGTGCATCCATGACTGAAGTTTCTAAGTTTCTCATTTGTGCTTAGGTTAGCGGGGTTTTAATGGGGTCTGACCACTCAGAGGAGAGGAGATGTGTACCACCAGAGCATCTAGTAACCCCTAAAAATCATTCACAGGGCACTGCGGAGAGTCACATTCCCCCATCTTAAGTAGAGTACAGCCAATGACAGAGTGTCTGCGGATTGGGTTCTCTCCAGGCTACAGCCCCTGATGGATTAGCAGCAAGGGATCCCTGGACATCACCAGAAAGAAGATGGGCAGGAAGGGACCACAAGGGACACTTAGTCCCTTCTTAACCCGTCCTGAAGGTGGCGCTGTCTCTCAAATTTGGTCTCTGCTTGGCTCAGGGACCGCAAGTTTTTGTTAGCCTCATCCCTGAAAATAAAGACTCATAGAAATGTTATGGGGAAGACTCAAAACTTACTGCCCATGATGGCGCTCCCTCACCTGACACTAGGAGGTCCAAGGGATCACTGGATTCTGACCACACATATGGATTGCTCTTGTAATTGCCATAGCATCTGTATGTCCATTTCTGCCTGAGCGTCACAGGACCGACAGCGAACAGGGCCTGGAACTGCCCTTTAGGCGCATTCTGTGCATGTATTGTTCTGGATTGCTTGTGTTCTCCTTCCCGAGTCAAAATGAACCTGTCGTAGCCCAGTGAGGAACCACACTGAACGGTCATATTCCCTCCTGAGGTTTCTGCAGAGCTCGGCAAGGCTGAGAGGGTGGGTTTTCTGTAGAATCCTACGAGAGAAGAAGGTAGGCAGGCGTGGTGGCATATGCCTTTAATCCCAGCACTCCACTCCGGGAGGTAGAGGCAGGTGGATCTGTGTGCTCGTGGCCAGCATGGTCTACATAGCAAATTCCTGGACAGCCAGAACTGCATAATAGTGAAACTTTGTTTCAAATAAAAATCAAAGGAAGAAAAGAAGGAGGATGTGGAGGCTGTAATGAGTAAACTGAGTCCCACATTGCCTTTTAGGAACTGGACACATGAGAGAGGGAGGGGGAGGAGGAGGGGGAGAGGGAGGGGAGAGGGAGGGGGAGAGGGAGGGGGAGAGGAAGGAAGGGAGGGAGGGAGGGAGGGAGGGAGGGAGGGAGGGAGTGTTGGGGAGATCCTCCAGTGCCCCCTTACCTGTCACCACTAGCTCCAGTGGGTTACTGAGCTCCGACCGGCCAGCAGGGCTCAGATAGTAACAACGATACCGCCCTCCGTGACGGTCCGATAAGAATGAGATGGAGAAATTGACCTTGTTCTTGTGCTCCAGTGAAGGCTGTCTGTACAAGGGTGACAGGCTTCCTGCTTTCTCCACATGGTACTCCAGAGCCTCGAAGTCTCCCTGGCACCAGATGCTCAGAGTTGTCCCCCACTTCACCACAGAATCTGGCTCAGCCCAGATGATGGGCACAGAGAGAGTCCCTGAAAAGAAACCAGGGGCTGGTTCCAAGGACACTCATCATCCACAACCTTGTTATCAGGTCCAGGACCCTCCGGCCACCCTCAACATCTGCTGTTTCCCACCCCCCACTGCCTGGGTGTGGATGGAGGGACCTGGCAAAGCTGGAAATACACCCACCTGCCAGTACCGCTTTCCTGTAGCCCAGCTTCAGCCCTGAAAGAGATTGTCCTGTGAGAAGTTCGTCCTGAAAGCTGAGGAGGTCCTCCACTACCTAGCGCTTCCAGGAACCCCTGGAGTCTCCTCATGAGCCAGGGCTTGTCTATGGGGTTGGGGTCTCTCCCAGACTTAGCTGACTCCCCTTTTTACATCTCACCAAGGCTGAACAGGACAGTGAGAGTCAGAGTCATGCTGTCTTCCATCACCACCTACTGTTCTGCTGTGCGGTTTGATGAACAGTCAGGTAAGGTGTGGCCTGTTAGCCTGAGTTCCCGGAGACAAAGTTAGCACACCAACAGCCCCACAGGAAGAGGAACTGACTCCTTCAGGAGCTTGGTCTTTGTCTTCCTGGAGCTGGGGCACAGGCAGTATCAAGACTGTTGACACTTTAGATAGAGGGTCATTCTCCATCAGGTTGATGGACATCTGACCTCATGGTCTCATTTCAATAGTAATCAGAATAGGGCTGGAGAGATGGCTCAGAGGTTAAGAGCACTGCCTGCTCTTCCAAAGGTCCTGAGTTCAATTCCCAGCAACCACATGGTGGCTCACAACCATCTGTAATGAGGTCTGGTGACTTCTTCTGTAAATATAATAAATAACTGTAAACATAATAAATAAATAAATCTCTTAAAAAATAATAACAACAATAATAATAATAATCAGAATATAACCCCCTGAGGTAGGAAAGGTAGCTGAGATCTCATCCCTTTGTCTCAGAGGGACATCATGAGGTCTCCTTCCTTCCTTCACCCTGTCAAGTATCTACACAGCACTCTGGGGTCCTTACCATGGCCAGCATCCTTAAAACTCTGGAGATGTTTTAAAGAAGATGCAGGTTGGTGTTTCAAAGAATACACACTGTTTCATCCTGAGTATGAACCCGGAGGGACGCAGAGGGCTAGGAAAAGAAACAAATCTATCATCAGGGCTTCATGTGAGGGTTTCGTCAATTAGTCCCTTCTTGTTTACTTTTTTTTTTTCTTTCCAAATCAACCTTGGTTGTTATCAGAGTTCTGGGGCTTACAGTCTGGACCCCAAATGACCTCCAAATCCAGATTCAAGCACTTAGAACAAATAAATGGACAGATTAGTGAAAAGAAAGAGGGAGGGGTTTTTTTCAATGTGACCATATTGAAACTATCTAACTGATATGTAAGGACATTAGCTTCCTTCCTGTAAGGAGGCTGTGGTTTTTATTTCCCCAAACTTCCTCCTTCTGGTTTCATCATTTCTGTGAGATGTTACAGCTCCTCTTCAGCCTCCTCCATGGACTGGTCATGTCACTTCTTCTTTCTCATCCTCACCCTTTGGTTCCCTTCTCAGTTTCTCTTCTCTCCTGACAACAAATCCTCACTTGATCATGTCTGCGTGCCTACACGCTACTGCTGACTAGAAAATAATTGATCTTTTCTGCTTGAAACATGAGAGATGTATTTATCAATGGCCTCCATCCCATACTCTTCAAGGTGAGAAGATGGTGACAATCTCCTCTCAGGTTGTGAAGATCACGAAGCACAAAGACATGCACATTTTTCAGAATAAGACCTGGGATACAAAAGCGCTTGTGCTAGGAGTGATTCATCAATGCCCTGCACCTGCCCTCCTACTACACAGGATCATAAGATGCCATATTGCACTCTGGGTAGAAAACCAGGGGCTAAAGAGGTGTAAAAGCACTATGTACAACACAAACTATACACTCAGACTTTTATTAATCAAATCTTAGTATAGAAGTTTTATCAAGGAGGCTGGAGAGAAAGGCTTGGGAGCTAAAAACACTGCCTGCTCTTCCAGAGGACCCACACTGAGTGGCCTACAACTCACTGTTTCTCTAACACCAGGAGAGATATGGCATCATTTTGCAGCCTCTGTAGACAGAGAGAGAGAGAGACAGAGACAGAGACAGAGATAGAGACAGAGACAGAGACAGAGAGACAGAGACAGAGAGACAGAGAGAGAGAGAGAGAGAGAGAGAGAGAGAGAGAGAGGCAGAGAGACAGAGACAGAGACAGAGGGGGTAGGGAGAGAGGGAGAGAGAGGAGAGAAAAGATTTGATTTATTTATTTATTTACTTACTTATTTATTTATTTTTAGTTTTTTGAGACAGGGTTTCTCTGTGTTAGCCTTGGCTGTCTTGGACTCACTCTGCAGACCAGGCTGGCCTCGAACTCATCAAGGAGGTAAGGTTTGATTGTTGTGACCTCGGAATTTTGGTGCACCTTGATGGTGGTTTAGATAGGAACCACCGTATACCTGTGTATCTGAACACTCGGTCTCCAGTTGGGGGCATTGGCTGGGGAGATTAGAAAATTTCAGGACATGGAGGGTTGCTAGAGGAAGCAGGTCATTGGACGTAGGCTTTGGTAATGTATAGTCTTGACCCATGTCCAGTTCGCTCTCTCTGCTTCTTGAGGGACTGATGAAATGGGATCAGGCAGCATCTTACTCCTACAGCCTGCCGCCATGCTGTCCTCTCAATGGTGAGTTATCTGACCCTATAGAACAATAAGTGAAAACCAACCTTCCTCCATAAGTTGCTTCTAGTCATGATATCTTATCACAGCCACAGAGAAGTAACTAAGGCAAACCTCCTTGTTCTATAAGGATTCCATGTTGTAGGTTTTTAAAAATATATTTTATTAATTTATTCATATTACATCTCAATGGTTATCCCATCCCTTGTATCCTCCCATTCCTCCCTCCCTCCCATTTTCCCCCTATTCCCCTCCCCTATGACTGTGACTGAGGGGGACCTCCTCCCCCTGTATATGCTCATAGGGTATCAAGTCTCATTTTGGTTGTTGTAGGTTTTTTTATTTCATTTTCCTTAGTGAATTATAGTTCATAAAAACATGAGTTTAACCACCAAGCACTTCAAAGTGTGTAATTATACATCATGGGGTAAATTCTCAATGACACACAGCCACCGCCTATACCTAGTTCCTGGACATTGTCACCATCCCAAAAGAGAACTGAATGTCCACAAAGCAGTAACAGCCTTTTTCCACCCCTCAGTTTGTGATTCCTACAACTGTGGAATGGGCATGTCCTTTTTTTAAAGATTGATTGATTGATTGATTGATTGATTGATTGATTGATTGATTACGTATACAGTGTTCTGCCTGCATGCACACCCGCAGGCCAGAAGAGGGCATCACATGACATTACAGATGGTTGTGAACCACCATGTGGTTGCTGGGAATCGAACTCAGGACCTTTGGAAGAGCAGGTGGTGCTCTTAACCACTGAGCCATCTCTCCAGCCCAAGCATGTCTTTTTAAATTAGTTTTTAAAGCTAGTGTATAAAGCCAGGCGGTGGTGGCGCACGCCTTTAATCCCAGCACTCGGGAGACAGAGGCAGGTGGATCGCTGGGAGTTCGAGGCCAGCCTGGTCTACAAAGCGAGTCCAGGACAGCCAAGGCTACACAGAGAAACCCTGTCTCGAAAAACCAAAAAAAAAAAAAAAGCTAGTGTATAAAGCAATTCTGTTTTTGTAAATATTTATTTTTTTATTATTTTAAATTGCGTGAATGTGGGGGAGGCGCACACATGAGTAGTGCACCCCTGGAGGCCAAAAAAAGCACACAGGAGCTGGAGTTACAAGTGGCTATGGTGCTCGATATGGATGCTTGGAACTGAACTCCAGTCCTCTGCAAGAGCAGTGCATGTTCTCAACCTCTGAGCCATCCCCATACTCTGTTCTTACTTGTCCTCCTCCCAATAATCTTTCCCAATCCCCCTATTCTTTCTGTTTGGTTGGTTGGTTGGTTAGTTGGTTGTTGTTGTTGTGGGTTGTTGTTGTTGTTGTTGTTTGGGGCAGGGTCTCTCTGTGTAGCCTTGGCTGTCCTGGACTCACTTTGTAGACCAGGCTGGCCTCGAACTCACAGTGATCCGCCTGCCTCTGCCTCCCGAGTGCTGGGATTAAAGGCGTGCGCCACCACCGCCCGGCTCCTTCCTCCTATTCTTATACTGTTTTATTTCTTCTTTCCCAAATGCCCCCTTCTGTAGATGTGTCTTACGGATGAAATGCAGAGTAGATGACACTGTTTATCATACTCTATTGTTGAGCACCTTTCAGTCATCTCATATTTATTGTATTATAATTCCTCCTAGAATGAATGTGACATACACTACATTGGTAAATCATCCTGTGCTGCTTAAGCCTGATGAAAACTAAACTCTGGTAGTATAGAGGGTTCTCCCCTGCCATACACTAGCATGTTTATTGTAAGTGTCTTCATGCACCTCTCTTTTCCAGCCAACATAAATTATATTTGTATCTGTATGTGTCTATAGTTATAATATGCATAAATATTAATGGAATGCATGTATATAAATAAAATCATGTACACATTTTATGTTCTTTATTTTCTTCTATTGTTATCTTACATTGTACTAGTTTCTTGTCTCATTGCTACAATAAAAATAACCTGTCGAAAGCAACTTGAGGAGCTAAAGAGATGTTTGATGGGTAAGAGCAGTTGCTGTTCTTGCAAAGGACCCAGGTTCAGTTCCCAGCACCCAAGTGGTGGTGGCTTACAATTTTTTTTAAATTTTATTTTATTTTATTAATTTATTCATATTACATCTCAATGGTTATCCCATCCCTTGTATCCTCCCATTCCTCCCTCCCTCCCATTTTCCCCTTACTCCCCTCCCCTATGACTGTGACTGAGGGGGATTTCCTCCCCCTGTTTATGCTCATAGGGTATCAAATCTCTTCTTGGTAACCTACTGTCCTTCCTCTGAGTGCCACCAGGTCTCTCCATCCAGGGGACATGGTCAAGTATGAGGCACCAGAGTTCCTGTGAAGGTCAGACCCCACTCTCCACTCAACTGTGGAGAATGTCCTGTCCATTGGCTAGATCTGGGTAGGGGTTTGAAGTTTACAGCCTATATTGTCCTTGGCTGGTGCCATAGTTTGAGTGGGACCCTGGGCCCAAATCTGCCTATCATAATGTTCTTCTTGTAGGTTTCTAGGATCTTGGTGGCTTACAATTATTTATAACTCCAGTTCTAGAGGATCCAACGCCCTCTTCTGAAATCTGAGAACACCAGCCACACATGTGATGTACATACATCAGTGCAGGGAAAGTACTCGTAAAAGAAAATAAATAAATCTTTTAAAAAGAAACACAAGGAAGGAAAAGTTCATTGTGGCTCACCATCCCACGGTATGTACTGCGCATCTCGGTGGGAAAATCGTGGTGTGTCAGGAGCCTTGAGCAGCTGGTCACATGGCATCCAGTTCAGGAAGCAGAGAGGGAGGAATCCTGGTGCTGGGATCTCTTTCTCCTTGTTACACAGTGAGAGAGTCTAGCCCAAGGGATGTTGGCACCTGCACTTAAGATGGGTTTTCCCATCTCAATGAACCTAATCTGCAGAATCCTCACAGGTATGCCCAGAGGCCTGAGTCTGTGGTGACTCTAGATGTTGTCAAGCTGGCAATCAGTAGTAATCATAAGCCACATGGAACAGAAGGCTGTAAGCTTAGAGCACGGGTTTTAGAAACTGTCTACTGATTTCATGGCACTTAAATTACAAAATATTAAGAACATGGAAGACATATGATTGCCATTAGGTGGATTCAGTAATGTGTGTGTGTGTGTGTGTGTGTGTGTGTGTGTGTGTGTGTGTGTGT
>OU015759.1:5408351-5420259 GCA_907169655.1 Acomys percivali | reverse complement strand
CCCCTCCTCACACCAATCTGCTTCCACCCACTCAGCCCTCAGGACCCAGATCTCTGGGCTTTTACTAATTGTTTGAATATTTTGTGTAGTTTTGGGTTTCTTTTTTTTTGTCCTTGGCCTAATCTTGAGACCCAAGGGTTGCCTGGTTTTGTTTTCTTCAGTGGGTTTGAGCTAAATGAATAGCAGTTTCAGGGTTGAATTTTTAAAGTCATTATACCTAACCTCAAACACAAACACATCTTTATTAATCAGAATAGGAACCAGGACAATCCACACATTTTTGCCGTGGGAAGTTTGTTGATTTCTTGGCATAGAGATCTTAGCTTTGGGACATGAAAAACTCCTGGGAATGTTTCTTCATCCTGCTGTTTGTGGAAGTGTTTTCCCTGCACAGTGACGGAGGAGCTAAAATAAGTGGCAGAAGTTTGCTGAGCAGTGAGGAGAATGTAGGACAGAAGACAGAGCCTGAGGTCACTTTACCTATCCTATGGCAGAAAGAGAGGCCTTGGTTCTCCCTTTATCTCTTTATGTGAATCATGCCATGCCTGTGCCTGCACACGAGGACACACTAATAGGGGCTGGAGAGATGGCTCAGTGGTTAAGAGTGCCGCTTCTTCTTCTAGAGGTCCTGAGTTCGGTTCCCAGCAACCACATGGTGGCTCACAACCATCTATAACGGGATCTGGTGCCCTCTTCTGGTGTGCAGTCATACATGTAGGCAGAACACTGTATATATAATAAATAAATCTTTAGAAGAAAAAAACCTCACTAATAACAATGTTTATAAAATTATGAGTAATGTAATCATATTTATTACTTTTGTTGCCTTATAACTGCATTTATTAAGAACAAATTCAGGAGCCGGGTGTGGTGGTGCACGCCTTTAATCCCAGCACTTGGGAGGCAGAGGCAGGCGGATCTCTGTGAGTTCAAGGCCAGCCTGGTCTACAAAGCGACCAGGACAGCCAAGACTACATAGAGAAACCCTGTCTCAAAAAAAAAAAAAAGAACAAATTCAGGGTTATCAAGATGGCTCAGCGTACAGGTGCTTGCCGCCAAGTCTAACAACCTGAGTTTGATCCCCAAGACCCCCATGGCAGAAGAAGAGCCTCCACACATGTGCTATAGCATGTGCACCTATATGTGCACACAAATAATAGTGAAAGTGTAAAGTAAATTAAATAATGTATCCCAATACCAAATGGCAAATGGCAACAACAACAAAAATAACAACAACAACAACAACACACATACACCACATACACAATTACTCTCTAAGCAACAAACCAACTCTCGGCATCCCTATAACTATAAGGAAGGGATTTAACATCTTTTTGGAAGGTTTCAGCCTTGGGAAACTCTCAGATGTTATTGTGGGTTTGTTTGGTTGATTGGTTTTCTGTTGTTTTTTGTTTGCTTGTTTTTCTGAGACAAGGTTTTGTTGGGGACAATAGGCCATATAACCAATGTTCAGCCATCTTGTCCAAGTCTGCACCTTTAAGTCTCTGTCTTTCCCAGAGCTTGCCTTTCACCAGAAACTAACTGACCCTGTTGTGGGTCAGCAGTTAGACTAAAGACAGACAGAGATGGAGCGACCCTGTTGTGGTTTAGCAGTTAGACTAGACAAAGAGGGAGCCAGATACCCTGTGTGGCAGGACATTATGGCCCTGCCTGGAATTCCCTGTGCTTTGAGAAAAGCCTGCAGCTGGGTTGCTATAGCAACATGCTCCCCTGCCTTCTGCCTTATAAAAGCTGCTGCCTGACTAATAAAGTTTGAGAGCTTGATCAATCAGACTTGCTCTCCTTCTTTGTATCTTGCATTTTCAACAGGTGAACTTCCTCCCGAGTTTTAGTTGAACCCCGCAGGCTGGGGTAGGGTTTCTCTGTGTAGACCTGGATGCCCTGGAACTCACTCTATAGATCTGGCTGGCCTCAAACTCAGAGATCTGCCTGTCTCTGCCTTCCAAGTGCTGGGGTTAAAAGTCTGTGCCGCTGCCACCCCGCCTTTTGCTTTTTATTCCTTACTTTTGTAACACTAAAGTTCACGCCCTGTTTCTTTTTCAATCTGTTATTTTTTTTTAAAGATTTATTTATTATTATGTATACAGTGCTGAAGTGGGCATCAGATCACATTATAGATGGTTGTGAGCCACCATGTGGTTACTGGGAGTTGAACTCATGACCTCTGGGAAAGCAGTCAGTGCTCTTAACCTCTGAGCCATCTCTCCAGCCCCTTTCAATCTGTTTTTAATGTATGAGGAATGGTGCAAAAATGAATTATATGTAGGAAAGAAGTATAGTGAGCCGTAGTCTCATCTCTCTCCATCCTTCCCTCCCCCCCCCATTCTTGATTTATGTGGCCCCCCTACCCCCGCTTATCAGCCCAGGAGGACCCTGAACTTCTGATCCTCTTGCCACCTGTGTGCTGGGATTCTAGGTTTGTGCCACCACACTGGATTTTTCTAAAATCATCTCATAGGATTTCTTGAGTATTTAGAGAACACTGCAGGTTCCTTTGAAATAAATCTATACGCATCTCAAATATTCCATAGATATATTCCTATTCAGGGATATTTGGCACCAGTGTCTGTGTTGTGATCTCAATGTCTTTATCCCACACACACTGAAATGGGGTCACTCCAAAGTTATGGAGACGGTAGGTAGAAAAATACCAAATCTTTGGTTTTTTTTTTTTTAAAGACAGGATTTCTATGTGTAGTTCTGGCTGTCCTGGAACTCATTCTGTAGACCAGGTTGGCTTCAAACTCACAGAGTTCCACCTGCCTCTGCCTCCTGAGTGCTGGGATTAAAGGCGTGCGCCACCACGCCTGGCTTCAAAATGCTTGGAATGTGTGTCCTTGTAAAAGAGACCGTTTCCCTTCCGGCCTTTTGAGGACCCACACTCAGATCTGTTCTGGTCTGGGACTTCATGATCACAAGATCAGATTCCACAATCCAGAACAGTATAAAAATTAGTGATTTGTGTGGTTGAGCGGTGATGGCACACACTTTTAATCCCAGCACTCAGGAGGCAGAGGCAGGGGGATCGCTGAGAGTTTGAGGCCAGCCTGGTCTACAGAGTGAGTCCAGGACAGCCAAGGCTACACAGAGAAACCCTGACTCAAAAAACCAAAAAAAAAAAAAAAAAAAAAGAAAAGAAAGTACTTTGAGCATCTGTGGTGGCACACATCCTTGTACCTACCACCAGGCAGGATGAGACAGGAGGATCATGAGTTCAAGGGTAGCCCTAGGCTACAAAGTGAGTTCAATTTCCAGTTTGTAACATATTTGTTATAAAAGTATAAGTAGAGTAATCCTGGAACACTTTTAGCCTTTCTTTTTGTTTTGTTTTTTGAGACAGGGTTTCTCTGTGTAGCCTTGACTGTTCTGGACTCACTTTGTAGACCAGGCTGGCCTCGAACTCACAGAGATCTGCCTGCCTCTGCTTCCCAAGTGCTGGGACTAAAGGCGTGCGCCACCACGCCCGGCTACTTTTGGCCTTTCAAATGAGAAGTATGGGAGATATGGGGCAGAATCTCATAGTCAGAGCCTGTGGACAGCCACTGAGGTTCCACAGCACGCAGGATGACCTTTATAACAAAAAAAAAAAAGTATCCAGCCCCAAAGAAATTTGGATTGAGAGAACCAACTATATAGACTCATTCTCTGGCCTCCGTACACATGCCCACCACAACCCTCCCACACACAAATAAGTAAACTTCAAGATATATTTTTATCTTTAATTATGTGAGTACATGCATGTCTGAGTATGAGTATATGCACATGAGTTAGAGTGCCCACAGACGTCATAAAACCCGACACTGGATTTCCTGGAGCTGGAGTCAGAGGTGGTTGTGAGCCACCTGGCATGGCTACCAGGAACAGAACTTGGGTCCCTTGCGGGAACAGTAAGCACTGAGCCCCCTCTCAAGTCACTAAGGAGAAGTTAGAGGCAGCCCTGATCCACAGAGAGAGTTCCAGGACAGCGAGGGCTATACAAAGAAACCCTGTCTTGAAAAAAAAATTAAATTTAAATTTTTTTTTTAAAAAAAGAGAAAGAAGGAAGGAAGGGAAGGAAGGAAAGAAGAAAGAACTAACTTTTAATGAGACAAAATAGTAACAAATGAGTCTAAACCAACCAGAGAAGGGAAAATCTTTCTGTGACCCTAATCCTCCCTGTAGATAGCCTTATCTCCCTGGCCTGGCCGGGCCTGGCTTGGCCTCCACAGGGCCTGCCTCTCTCACCTTTCCTGACCCCAGCCTTGCTCTCCACAACTCTGCCCTTTTAAGCCTGCTCCTACCCACACCCCCCAGCGGTCTTTGTGTTTTTATAAAATCCAGCCACCCTGTTTGTTTTGTTTTGTTTTGTTTTATTATCTTTGGCCTGCTTCCGAGACTCAAGAGAGCCTTGCCTTGTTGCCTCCTGCACCCCCTCCTGCACCCCTTCTCCCCCCCCCCGACTGCCCCCACTCCCGCAACAGCTTTGCCCCAGAGTTTCATTCCCTTTCATCTCTCCCTCTTTGCACTGCAGAGAGAGTTTTGCCCCAAGCCTTTACTGTCTTGCTTTGCCTTTCAATGGGAGATCAGCCTCATAACCTATGAGTTTTAGTGTTTAGTGCAAAAAAAAAAAAAAAAAAAAAAAAAATTAGTCTTTTCTCTAAAAGGATTAATTGCAAGTGGGGGTAGAGGAGAGAGTGATAATATATAGCTCAGTGGAAGAGGGCTTAAATGCAGGAGGCCCTGGGTTGAGGCTCTACTAATCACCACTACCACCAGCAAAAAAAAAAAAAAAAAAATCATCAACAGCAAATGTGTTCATGTGTATGTACGGGGGTGTGTGGTGGTGATGGGGGATAGTGCTAGTAGTTGTCTTTATCAGTAAGGGTTGTTTAAACACAATGACCCCCCCCAAAAAAAAAGAATTCTACCATTTCCTCAAAAATGACATGCTTGTGCCTTTCTTCAAGGCTGCATAGAACTCCGGTGGGAACATATGCCACTCTATCTCTTTACTCATCTGTCTGCTGATGGGTGGCTAGACCAATCCAGTTAACTTGGCTCCTGGGGAAAAAGTTGCAATCGCGCAGATACGTGGCATGCCGACTTAGATTCCTCCTAGTGGCTTCTCAGCTGACCGAGTCTCAGGCTCTATCTACCAACGCCATCTGTCTCTACTGGCTTCCCGGCATGTCTGCATTCCGTATTGTCCCTCCCTGGCCTCTACAGTCCCCAGTGGTCCTTCGGGGTCTCCCTTGTTAAATCTGTAGCTGGGTCTCCCACACCACACTTCGGTACATCACGCCTCTACTGCCCCGCCCCCCCCCCAACCCCCATCGTGCCCTAGTGGCTTCAGAAGGATGTTTAGAACACCAGCGCGTTGTCTTCACCGCAGACACAGGCACTCAGAGTAATGACCCTTTTCTGGAAGGAGGTTGCGTATAGCAGCTGGAGAACTCTGGTGAACTTTTCAGGGCAATCTCACCGCTTCTTTGTCTAGCCAGGACTTTAGTTCTTTCTCTGTCTCTCTGTTTCTCTCTCTCTCTCTCTCTCTCTCTCTCTCTCTCTCTCTCTCTCTCTCTCTCTCTCTCTCTCTCTCTCTCTCTCTCTCTCCTTCATCTCCCTCCTCTTCTACATATACTTACACACACGCACACATACACACAGAGCACAGAGCACACAGACACACACCCCACTCCCACTCCCCCAACAGCTGCAATCTGGAAGAAATTACTCTTCTAAACAGCCAGACTTCCCTGGTTTCAGGAAATTCCAAGCTGGGCAGGGGGAGGGGCCAGGCAAGGGGCGCGCCGGTCCATCCCACTAACTCTGCCCCTCTTCCAGCCGCTTCAGTCCCGGTCTCCTCCCGCTCCCGACGTCCACTCAAAGGGCCTTCAGCTTTTCCACCGCCAAGGTTTTCTAGTCCTTTAAATCCTAGAGGCAAACTTTGGGGGGAAAATAAGGAATGCTGGGAGGGGCCTGTGGCTTAACCCTCTCAACCCGGGACTAGAAAGCGAGACCAACTTGGCAGACTGGGCGTTGACTCCGCGCTGGCTTAGGAGGCTGCCATGGCCCCCGGGAGGGGCTGAAGCTTATTCCCAGTGCAGGTAAGAGGGAACCATAACCAGGGTTTGCCAGACTCTGGGGTTTGGTCTCCTGGGTCTGAGGAAGGAAGGCAGTAAAAGGCAGAGAATGCAGAAGCCTGGAACCCTGGAATGTGAGAGAGGAAAGCTAGGAAACTCCCTGCCCGTGAAACCAGAGAGCTAGGATGTGGGGCTCCTGGGACTCGGGAGCTCTGGACCCAGCCTGAGGCGGCAGCACTCAGACCTCAAGCCTAGGTCCTGGTGCCAACTTCCAGGTTGGGCATGACACTTGTTTTTTTTGCCAGGTAATATCCCTCCTGGAGAAAGAAGGAAAAAAAAAAGGCGCCAAGAGGTAGCCTCCGAGGTCAGGAGGGACTACAGCTTGAGCCGGAGCCCAATTCAGTCAGAACGAAGAGGTGAGGAAGCTGTAGTGGGTTGTGGGGCGGACGGGGGAGCGGGCGGGGGGGGGGGAGGGTGTCGCGTTGTCTTCAACCAGAGAAAACAGAGGCAGACTAGTTACCAAACAGAGGAAGGGCCTTTAAATCCCTGCGGCAGGCTTGTGGCTTTAGAAAAAGAGTACCAGTCCTAAGATTCCAGGGGTCTCCAGTTGGGTTCCCCTGCCAGATCTGGGCTCCACCCTCCTCGTGCCTGAGAACCTGTCGAGCCAGCTCTATAGCGGGCTTGTTATTTCCGCCCTGGCAAGGCTGGGATTGAGAGAGAACAGAGGTGAGCCAGCTGTGCCCCCGAACCCCCCACCCCTGCAGCTGGAGCCACACAGTGCCTAGGCAGGAAAGAGAGTGGAAGAGGCCAGAGGAGAAGTGCTTATCTGAGCATGTGTCTGTCAGGGCGGGCCGGCCGGGTCGCCAGTGTGTTCTTGCTTCCAGTCTACTTTTCATTGATCCCTAACAACAGTCCCTCTGTAAGAGCCTAGGCTGATGACGAACTTTTTTCCAAGAATGACCCGCCTTGCCTTGAGTTTAACAGCCCTGCAGCAAGCCTTTTCGAGTTTCGAGCCCTATCTACAAGCTAGGCTGCAGGAACAAGTGACTAGCTTTAAGGTCATGAGCTGGCTGCAGGGACATTAGAATCTCTGTGTTCACGTGTGAGAGGCATACATGTAGTGTGTGCATGGGAGTATGCTGGGGGATGCGAAAGCCTAAACCAGAGAAGTCCGGGCTCCTGGTAGATTATGCTCCGTCTTATTCTTGAGATAAGAAAGCGTCTTTTGTTCAGCCTGGAGTTAAACAAGTCCGACTATCTCCTGCCTCTGCAACTCTACAGCGGTGGGCTTTGGGGGGTTTTAACTGTGTGCTGAGGGTTTGAATTCAGGTGTTTATGTTGGTGCAGCGAGCATCTTTGCCCTCTGAATCATTCCGGCCCTGAGAGGGTTTTTGTTTGTTTGTTTGTTTTCTTTTGTTTTTTGGTTTTGTTTTCTTTTTTGAGACTGAATCTCACTGTGCAGTCCCGGCTGGCCTGAAGCGCTCTATGTGCACCAGGCTGGCTTTACTTAGTCTTACAAATACCCACCTACCTCGGCCTTCTAAACACTGACATTAAAGTCACAGGCCACCGTTTCCACCTCCAAAAGATCACTTTGGTTGTGACCCTTAACCTTCAACTGCTGAGCCATCTCTCTAGCCTCACAAAAGCTCTTTTAAACGCTCCCTCCTCCATATAGAATGGAAAAGAAAACCGAAGCCAGGTAAGATACCAAGGAAAGCTCTGGCCTTTATATCAAATTAAAGCTCCCCCACCCCCTTTTCATGTAGGTCCACCTCTTGTGTCTGTCAACTGCAGTAGATTCTTCTTTTTGTTAAGGTTTATTTATTTATTATTTATACAGTATTCTGCCCGCATGTGTGCCTGCAGGCCAGAAGAAGGCACCAGATCTCATTGTAGATGGTTGTGAGAGATCATGTGGTCGCTGGGAATTGAACTCGGGACCTTTGGAAGAGCAGGCAGTGCTCTTAACCTCAGAGCCACTGCTCCAGCCCTGCAGTAGCTTCTTTACATGCCACACTTCATCAGCCTGGTCTAAATCCGGTGTCCAGAACTTGTTCCTGTGTAACCCAGGGCCAGCTATTGAATCTTTCTGTTTTTAAATCATTGAAAAATTAAAGGGGAGTAAGGGGAAAATGGGAGGGAGGGGAGAATGGGAGGATACAAGGGATGGAATAACCATAGAGATGTAACAAGAATAAATTAATTAAAAATAAAAAAAAAATTAAAATCTTGGCCGGGCTTTATTCCCAGCACTTGAAAGGCAGAGGCTGGAGGATCCCTGTGAGTTGGAGGCCAGCCTGGTCTACAAAGTGAGTCCAGGACAGCCAAGGTGACACAGAGAGACCCTGTCTCAAAAAAAAAAAACAAAAAAAGACAAAAAGAAAAAAGAAAAAGTAAAACCTTCACTTTTCTATTCCTTGTATTATTCTAGGATTAATTATTCTAGGATTAAATGGGTTTGTGCATCCTTTCAAAGCACTGAGGCCAGTGCTCAGCCCTGAGAAAGTGCGTGGGAAATACAAGTCATGTGTGTGTGTTTCCTGCCGTCCTTTAACATACAGGGGTCTGGCTCTCGTTTTTCAGAGAATAAGTTCAGCAAAAGGTTAAGGGATCAGGTCAGGATCCCATAAGGAAACAGATGGCAAATTTTGAGTCCCAGTGTATGCAATGTTACATACTGGGATCTTAGCTGAAGCTATAGGTGCATGCGGCCCTATAGTCCCAGCTACTAGGGAGTAGAGCTTGAGGCTGGAGGATCACAACTTCTGGGTTATAGACAGAATTCAAAACCAGTTTGGAAAACTTAATGAGGTCCTATCTGAAAATAGTTGTTTTTTGGTGTTTTTGTTTGTTTGTTTGTTTTTGTTTTGTTTGTTTGTTTGTTTTTTGAGACAGAGTTTCTCTGTGTAATCCTGGCTGTCCTAGAGTTTACTCTGTAGACTAGGCTAGCCTTGAATGCATATCTGCCTCCCAAGTGCTGGGAATAAAGGTATGCACCACCATGCCACACTCCCCCCAACCCTCACCCTTTAAAGGCTAATGGTATAGCTAAAAAGCAGAATTCCCCAGTGAGGGGCCTGGAGCATGGCTCGGTGCTAGAACTCCTGCCTAGAATTCTTCTGTGAGGGGCTGAGGGTGTGTCTCAGTGCTAGAGTACCTGCCTGAAATTAACCAATGAGTTAGTAGGGGCATGGATCAATGGTAGAATGCCTGATTAGTACCCAGAGTGTTAGCCAGGAGGTGATGGCACATGCCTTTAATCCCAGCAGAGGCACGTGAATCTCTTTGAGTTCGAGGCCAGCCTGGTCTACAAAGTGAGTCCAGGACAGCCAAGGCTACACAGAGAGACCCTGTCACAACAAAACAAAACAAACCAGAGTGTTAGCTGTCTCTAGGCTCTATCCTCATCACTCCTACAAAAAGGGGATAGAATTCATTCTAAGTAGCATCTACTTAATTGAACACCTACTGTGCGCTTTGCTAAGATGGAGCATTCTGTTGGTATTCCATTTGACAGATGAGAAAAAAATATCAGAAGGGTCACATTGCTTACCCAAAGCCATACAGCAAGTGCCCCATCCAGTTCCAAACCTGAGCAGCTGGTTTTCTGAATTCTTCCTCTTTTCTTTCTTTTAAAGATTTATTATTATTATTATTATTATTATTATTATTATTATTATTATTACTATTATTATTATTATTTATACAGTGCATGTACAGCTACAGGCCAGAAGAGGGCATCACATCACATTATAGATGGTTGTGAGCCACCATGAGGTTGCTGGGAATTGAACTCAGGACCTTTGGGAGAGCAGGCGGAGCTCTTAACCTCTGAGCCATCTCTCCAGCCCTCCCAAATTCTCCCTCTTTTCACTTCTCACTACAGGGCAGGTACTGAGGTGAAAGGCATCACTTGCACCTAGAGAGTTTATGGTTAACAATGGCTCAATATTTACTAGTGAGTCAAATACAGCATTTTAAAAATAGGGAAAACCCAAGTACCTGCTAAATGGTTGAGAGCAAGTTTCAGTCCGTCAAAACTTCTGTTTACATTATGGTGGACGAAGGGAGTGGTGATTGTGTGTCAAGTTACAATAAAAATGCGTCTATTCACTTAGGTTAAGGGTAGAGTGGAACTGGTATGGCAAGAGTGGTTTCAGAGGTGGACAAGGTCATACAGGTTTGTAAGTAAGGAGGCTGAGGCAGGAGGACTGCTATGAGCTGCCTGTGAGATGTTATCCCCAAGATAAAACAAACAACAAAAGAATCTTCTCAAAACCACCAAGGATAAGCAGCGGTGTTGGTGACCAGGCCTGCAATCCCAGCTGCTCAGGTTGCTGAGGTGGAGGGATAACAAAGTTCAAGGTCTGGGCTGTGAAGCGAGTTAAGAGGACAGCCTGGGCAACGCAGGAAGATCTTGTCCCATAAGGAAAAGCAAGGAGAGGTCTGGGATTTGGGATGGGGGGATGGCAGTGTTGGAGCCAAGACTGAGACAGTAGGCTCACTGACTGCTCTTTCAGAGGACCTGGGTTTTATTCCCACACCCACATCTTGGCCATCTGTAATTCTGAGGGATTTGACACCCTCATTTGTCCTCCGTGGGCACCAGGCGTGCATGTGGAACACAGACATGCATTTGGGCAAAACACCCATCCACATAAAAGAATTTGTTTTTTTAAAGAGCTGAGGATGTAGCTCCTCGGTAGAGTGCTTTCCTAGCATGTGTGACACCCTAGACTCAGTCCCTAGCAGAAAGGAACACATGTAAAGTGTGCACGTGTACATACATGCATAGATAGTTCTTCAACTACATCCATCTAGGTTATTTCAAACAGTATTGGCTGCTCTTTATGTCCACAATATCGTTGATACTTCCCAGGGTGCTGAACGCTGAAAGAACAATGTTGGCTTCCTTGCCATCCTCGTACAGTTTTATCCAAATTTAATCTTTGTTCTGCAGTTGCTGTTGAAGGGGCACACGGCCTTTTTCTTCTCCCAACACTAGCGCTACCAGTTGGCAATACTTAATATTAAATATAGGCTTTTCACTAAGTCGCTGTTTCCATGTGCTCTGAGAAGTATTGGTTGTGTCATTTTTTATCTATTTGGCAGACAGGAAAAAAATGGAAAGCTTCATTTGTGGAGATTCACTTAACTGGAAAAGGGCAGGGCTTTGATTGCAAGAGAAGCAAGGGATTTCATCATGCATAGTAGCCATGAGTGTTAGAAGCACAAAGGTGTCAAAGTCCCTCCCACGGTTTCCGTGGAAAAAGACTAAGCTCCAGGATATGGGGCAAGGCTTGCTGGGTTTCTATTACCACCCAGTCAGGTGTGGCACAGTAATCTAGCAACTGCATGTCTGGTTTACAGTTCACAAGCTGGCAGCTACAAACACGTCATTCTTGCTGATATTTTGGTTTTGTTTTGTTTGTTTTTTTGGTTTTTCGAGCCAGGGTTTCTCTGTGTAGCCTTGGCTGTCCTGGACTCACTTTGTAGACCAGGCTGGCCTCGAACTCACAGTGATCTGCCTGCCTCTGCCTCCCGAGTCCTGGGATTAAAGGTGTGTGCCACCACCACCTGACTTTACTGATATTCTTTTATTAGATTTATTTTATCTATGAATGTTTTGCCTCCGTGTGTTTGTGGGGGGGGGTTGTGTGTGTGTGTGTGTGTGTACACCATGTGCACACTTGGTGCCCATGGAGGTTGTACAAGGGCATCAGATCCCCTGGAACTCTTGGTGACGGATTGCTGTGAACTACCATGTGGGTGCTGGGAGTGTGTGTGTGTGTGTGTGTGTGTGTGTGTGTGTGTGTGTGTGTGTG
>OU015759.1:5382734-5408341 GCA_907169655.1 Acomys percivali | reverse complement strand
GTGTGTGTGTGTGTGTGTGTGTGTGTGTGTGTGTGTGTGTGTGTGTGTGCAGTGCCTGTAGAAACAGGCAGAGGGCATCAGACTCCTTGGAGCTGTAGTTATAGGAAGCTGTAAGCGGTGGGACTTGGGTACTAGGATGGGAACTTCCCTCCCCTAGAAGAGCAGCAAACACCGTTAACCTCTGAGCCATCTCTCTAGCCCACCATTACTGCCAAGTTTTAATATATGAGGCATTTGTTTTATTATTAGTGTTTTACAAAATAAGAGACTGCTAGGTCACAGTCTCCCTCAAAGCAGATCATTTTAATTATAAAATTCTGTGTAAAATATTCGGCTCCCTTGGACCATACTAAACCTCCTAAATAAGAATCTTTGAGTGGTGTGTTTAGTGACTTTTTTTGGGCACATGCTCTGTAGAGCCTTCTTGAGCCACTTCTTTGGTGTGTTTGGAGGGGAGGCCACCTGAGAATATGGTTAGCCCTAGACCGGTGGCTGTTGCTCTCAGTGGACAGAGTCCACCGTCTTTGAGAATGGGCACTCGGGAGGCAGAGGCAGGCGGATCACTGTGAGTTCAAGGCCAGCCTGGTCTACAAAGTGAGTCCAGGACAGTCAAGGCTACACAGAGAAATTCTGTCGGGGTGGGGAGGGTGGGGGGTGGAGAATGGGCATTGGTGCTCTTCATCTATAGCAAATGCTAACTGGAGTGTTTATTTGTTTGTTTGTTTGTTTGTTTGTTTACTAGCCTTATTGAGAAGCACCCCTAAAGTGCTTTTTTTGGCACCTGCCCTCCAGGAATGCTAGAATATTAGTTATTAATGTGACCCACATAGTGTACTGGTCATATTTAGGAAGAAATCTGAAATTTTGGTTTCTTTAAAAAACAGAAATAAACAGGGCATGGTGGCACACTCCTTTAATCCCAACACTCGGGAGGCAGAAGCAGGTGGATCGCTGTGAGTTCGAGGCCAGCCTGGTCTACAAAGTGAGTCCAGGACAGCCAAGGCTACACAGAGAAACCATGTCTTTAAAACAAACAAACAAACAAAAATAAAAAATAAAAATGAAAAACAAATATTATAAGAATGTGTACGGATGTGGGGCTGCTTCGGACTGTCCACAGCAGCTGACTATGATGCGCTTCCTACTCTAGCAGAAATGTAGTCTTACCAGCTTCAGATCACTTCTGTGATTGTGCGACGTTTGGAATTCTGGGAGCTTTTCAGGGGGTACATAAATGTGAGGGCCTCAAGAGAGGTGGACAGTGATCAGTGATCATTTAACGAGACGAGTTGTGGTTTACTTTAGCTATGCTCAAAGAAGAAACAAAAGAAAAGAAATTAAGATTCCGGCATTTTCCTAATTCCTCTCTTTCTAATCCTTGTTTCTCACCTATCTAGTTACAGGATGCAAAAACGGGGTATAAAGGATGGGAAAAAAGAAGAACCCACAAAGTACCAAAAAAACCAGCTACAATCATGGACATGCTAGACTCAGGAAAACCTAAATATGTCATTTGAGATTTGAGTCCAGCAGTAGTGACCTTGGGAACCTCTCACAGCCTCGGTTTCCTCACTTCTTACCTGAGAATAATAGTTCCACCACAGACCTGCCCTATAAAAGCATTCTTATGGTTGACTAGGGGGGGTTGGGTTTGGGACTCAGAGTTGGGGCTCCAGGGTGAGGTAGTTCTGATACGTGTCCCCACAGATGCCGGTGTTGAAGCAGCTGGGCCCTGCACAGCCCAAGAAGCGACTGGATCGAGGAGCACTATCTATTTCAGCGCCCCTTGGAGACTTCAGGCACACTTTGCACGTGGGACGCGGTGGCGATGCCTTCGGGGACACCTCCTTCCTGAGTCGCCATGGAGGTGGCCCGCCCCCTGAGCCCGGGGCCCCGCCGGTTGGGGCCCCACATTCAGTCCCTCCACCTGCAGTCCCACAGCCCCCTGCGCCTGATCTCCGAGTGCCTTCACCTGCGGACCCGCTACTGTCCTTCCACTTGGACCTGGGCCCCTCTATGCTGGACGCGGTTCTAGGTGTCATGGACGCGGAGCGCACCGAGGCAACAGCCACCAAGCCTGAAAAGGATGCCCAGCCTGGAATGAAGCACCCCAACGCCCGCTGCTGCTCCAATGCTGACCTCCAGCCGGATGACGTCATCGGTCTGTAGTGTCCTGATTCCCGCAACCCCTGCCTCCCAACATCCCACTTTTGTACACATAAATGGCCGAGGTTTGTGCCACGGGTTGTGTCTATTCACTTCGCACGGGAAGGGGTGCCAAAGCAGGACAGTGGTGGGGTGCCACCAACTAAGAGTTAAGTCTGTCGTCAGTGATAGCCCTTTAAGTGTTTAAAAGTGTATTCATGCCCCTCCCGAAGGGCGGAGTCTCGCACCTGCCCTCTTCAACAGCCTTATTCATCCCTCAAATATTGACCTGTCACCTGGATAAAGTCCATGGCCTGTGGCTTGCTTAGCATCAGCTACGGGAAAATTTGGCTCCAAGAG
Organism: Acomys percivali; assembly: GCA_907169655.1. Taxonomy (NCBI): domain Eukaryota; kingdom Metazoa; phylum Chordata; class Mammalia; order Rodentia; family Muridae; genus Acomys; species Acomys percivali. The sequence continues at coordinate 5,405,836 of OU015759.1, read as the reverse complement.
TCATAGTTGCCTGACCCTCCACACCCCCCTAGACGCACTCTGACTGGGCAGCGCACTCTTTTTTTAGGGAGCGGCGGGCAAAGGGAAGTGGCAGGGGAACCTTTAGAGCAAGGAGGGGCGTGGTTCCCAGGGGATGGGCTTCTGATCCCAGTATGTGTCACTCTGCATGTGGCTGTTGCGTGGTTGTTGCCTCACAAATCTGGGCACAGAGTTCAGCCTGAGCCCACAGATCTCCAGATGTTTTAACACCCCAGAGATGCCGGGCTCCCCGTGCCTATCTTGTGGACTGAGGGTGGAGCAAGATTCTTGAAGGTTCCCAGAGGTGGAGGGACATCTAGAATTAATTACTGGGTTTGGGGCCGGGCTATCTTAGGCTCTTGGAGGGGCAGGACCAATTTAAATTAACTGAACCGGAGGCAAAATAAGGTCTTTTAAAGTTTCCAGAGGGAGCCAGAGGGAGTGGTGGCGCACGCCTTTAATCCCAGCACTTGGGAGGCAGAGGCAAGCGGATAGCTGTGAGTTCGAGGCCAACCTGGACTACAAGGCGAGTCCAGGATAGTCGTGACTACACAGAGAAACGCTGTCTCCAAAACAAACAAAATAAAGTTTCCAGAGGGGTGGGTCGTATATGTCAGCCCCTAGGCTAGGGCCCTAGGCTAGGAGCAAAACCTGTCTGTCCCCAACAACCAAGCACAGGTAAAACCATAGAACCTTGGTGAGGCCTGGTGTCGGAGCCAAGGTAAAGGGGCGGAGCTCCCAGGAAAGACAGGAGAGGACGGTTTATAAGTAACTTGACACTGGCAGGACTTTACTCAGTGAGGTATGGTCTGTAATTCAGTCAATGGTTTGGGGCTCCATACTTTAAGGATGGTTGGGGACAGAGCCAGCATTACTAAACCTCCCTTTCCTCCTCCAAGAAGTGGGGTCTAAGAGAGCGCATATAATGTAGTTGGATGGAATGGGACATGGCTCCCTGGTCCAGATTGCCGGACAATCTGGACATACATATAAATTGACTGGTTGAGCAGGGCTCTCTATGGTACGCCACCCTAGGGGAGGGACACGTGTAGAATCACTTGGGGTGGGGCAAGACTAGGCTTAGAGGCGGGACACTTGTAAATACACTGGGCGTGGCACGGAGCTCCAGAGCCAGTGCGGCACTCTGATGCCCCGCCTAGCCCACGGGCCTCCCTCTAAGTGAAGCGGGCGGGGCTCCTGGCGTCACAGTCGGTGCTCAGCTCGGTAGACTGCGCCGGCTCAGCGCACCTCGAGACCATGGAGGCCTCGGCCGATTCCTCTGAGGCCCCGGCGACCTGCCGCTTCTTCCTAGAAGGCCGCTGCCGCTTCGGAGCGCGCTGCCGTCATCCACATCCTGGGGCCCCTGCGCCGTCGCCCGAGGTTTCGCAGCCCGAGGCCGGGTCCAAGAAGCCGGCTCTGCGAACTGCCGCCGACGTCATCCGGCGCATCCGCTGGGACCCGCGCCTGGACCCCGCTGACTTTTCGGTGGGCTACACCGACCGCTTCTTGGGCGTGCAGGAAGAGCCCTTCTGCGCCTTCTGCTGGGACGAGCCGCTGGCAGCGCTCGGACCCGGCGTGTTAGCAGTTCCGCAGCACCGCATACGCTACTTCCGCTTCCGCGGCCGCCTGGTGTGGGACCGAGCCTCACGCACTGACCTTATTTTTGGCTCGGGCTCTGCGGCTGGACGGGGACCCACCATCCTCGATGCGCTGGACGGCGGGGACGAGCACTGGCCAGAGGTCGCGCTAGGTATTTCTGACACAGATGAAACATGGGTGACTTCCAAGGGTCAGGACACCCAGAATGCCCCAGTGGAAGGGGGTGGAAATCTGTCCAGAACTGAGCTTGATTCTGGCCTGGAGACATTAGGAGAGGATGGGGCAAATAAGGAGACCAGAACCAGGCTTGATTTGGGCCTGGAGACACAGGAAGGTGAGACTATCAAAGAGACCAGATCTAGGTTTGATTCGGGCCTGGAGACACACAAAGTGGATGGAGCAACCAGAGAGACCATCCTGAATGGGACAACTAAGTTAGAAACACCAGACCCAAGCGTGTGCATCTCAGGAGTAAAGGAGATCATGAACTCAGTAGAGGTGCCCAGAGTCACACTGCTTCCACGGTGGCAGGCACAGGACATGGAAACTTCAGGGCTTTCTGCTGAAGAGATGGAAAGTGAGTGGGGTCCAGGTGCTTGGCCTGATGACAGGATGGCCCCTCGCCAGCTCCGACCTACACATTTTGTGGCACTCATGGTGACAGAACCTGGGCTGAGGGCTGAAGTGGTCAAGGCCCAAGAGCATCTGGTCCAGATAGCCCCTTCTTGTGCTGCGTTCCTGGTACCAGCACAGGCCCTGCACCTGACAATGGTCCTGCTAAGGCTCACAGGCCCTGGGGAGGAGGCTGCAGCAGCTAGGGCTCTGCGGAAGGCCCTCCTGACACCAGGGCTTCAGGCACCCTCCCAGCTACAGTTTGGGGACTTGGTTCTTCTGGGCCAACATGTACTCTGTGCCATACCCTCCCCAACATTGGCAGGCATGGCCCAAACTCTGCATCAGAGGCTAGAGGCTGAAGAGCTGAGAGTGGTGAGGCCACCAGGGGCGCTACAGCCTCACCTCACCCTGGCTAAGGTGCCACATGGATCTCAGGTTTGCATCCCTAAGCCAGGGTTCGTCCTGAACCAGGAGCTGAGGCAGCCCCTAGGGACACTCTGGCTGTGCCGTATGGGCAGGGCAGGACATAGCTACCTGCCCCTGGCTGAGATTGCCCTCAAGTGACCAAGGTTCCAAGCCTCAGAGAACAGGCAAAGCAGAAACAAGTTCTCTCTCTCTCTCTCTTTAATGGTTTCAAGCTTCCAAAATGTACTGTACTCAATGCTCAAGGTGAATGAAGGAAGGGAAGGGGAGAGGTAGGGAAGGGAGGCAGGGAGGCATCTGGAAAAAAAGCAGCCTGACAGTCCAGCTGTTTGCAACCTCATAGCACATCCTCCAGTTACATGGCAGAAAGGGGGAAGGGTTGAAAAGAAAAGGGGAGAAAGAAAAATAACTTAAATAAACACACACACAGAGAAAAGAGAAGGAAACATGACGTGAGCTGGTGATCCATGAAGGCAGAGGGGAGGAAAGGGAGGGTAACCGTTTTACCTGTGTTGAACCAGGGAGCGGGAAGGGGAAGAGGGAGGGAGGGAAGGGAAAAAAAAATCAGAAGAAACATTGGGGCAGAGGGAGGAAGGGACACTCAGACAACTTAATACAACTTTAGTAAGACGAGGCAGCCCGGCCGGCATGGTCCCGCGAAGGCCTTGGAGTCCTCAGTGCGGTGTGGCGCTGGTCTGGCTGTGTCGGTGATGCTGGCTGGCTTTTCCGGGGTGAGGGGTTGAAGGTGGGGCATAGTCTTTAAACAGCTCCCCTCACCCCAAACACTGAGGCCCCAAAGGCTGGGCAGCAAGAGTCTATGAAGGCAGACGAGGCAATGGGTGTGGCTGGCTGGTGCCCCGCTGCTGGCGGGTATGGGCTGGACGGCCTGTCTTCTTTCTGCTGGCCCCCCAACATGGGATGGGCCAGCACGCAGAGTCAGGTGCTGGAGTACAAGCTCGAGAGAGAGAGAGAAAAAATACTGAGACAGCATTAGTGGAGTTGAGAGGTGGACACAGAAACTGTAGCCCCCACCCGACCCTCCTCCACTATTCTCCCAATTATCCCCTCTGAGACAAAAAATAAAAACGTAGAAAAATCTCTGTACAGGTCCCCGGTGGGAAACGGGGCTAGGGATGTTGGCTCTTCCTGGAGCCCACTCCCCACAAATTAATTTACAACCCATGTCCATGGCTCAAAAACAAAATAATCCGCAAAGGCGGCACTGGGCCACAGCCCTGCCCCCGCCCGTGCTTGATGGGTGCTCAGAAGGCTGGCAGCTGCGCCAGGCTGAGGCGGCAGTCCACGCTGGAGTTGTCCGGGCCCGTGTAGGACAGGCCCAAGGGCTCTAGGAAGGCCCGGCAGGCGGCCTCGCCCTCGAAGGCCAACTCGGCCTGCAGGTAGGAGACGGGCAGCGCAGGGCGAAAGCTATGGAGACAAGAGGAGAAAATGATGAGGCAAACAGACAAGGGAGGGCCCAAGAGCAGGGAGCAATGCTCCCCATCTGGGCACGCATTTTCCTCAGCAAGGAACCTGTTGACTTCTGCAGCCCCTCCCAACCTCCCCATGTCAGGGGCTTGGGGGGGCCAGGGATGGGGTTGGTAGCCCCAGTGCCCAGTTGTGCCCCCCCTCGCCCGCACTTACCTGTCCAGGAAGGAGGGGGCAGGAGGGAAAGGGCCCAGCTGGCTCCTCTGCTGGCTGAGGGGCTGGAGCCAGACAGAGTAAGTGGTACAAGGGCTCAGAGGGTAGGAACAATGGTGCCCCTCCCCCAGGATATCTGCAGAGTGTCACACTCAGCAGTGCTTTCTGGTTGCTGCTAAGATGCCCTAATCATGTTCATGTCCTGCTGGTTCTGTAGAAACTCTCCTGCAGACCACCAAAGCCCTTTAGCTGCCTGGAAAGCCTCACCAAGTATCTGGAGCCACAGGTATCCTATGGCCCTGGGACAGGTCAGTCTCTTGTCAAGTGGCCTTCCAGGCACTAACAGAAACATAGGTCTGGGGTCTGAGAGACTTGTCTGCTAAGAATGGCTATGCAAAATTCACAGGAAGGAGCTGTGAGAATGAAGTCAACACAAGAATCATTGTGCCGTCCAGCCACCAAGGCTACGAACAGAGTAAGTGTCACTTGCACTCACTCCTGAGGTTTGGCTTTTGAGTTGGACTGACTAAAACAAAAACCCTAGAACAAGTTTTCTAATTCACTGGTTACATGACCCATCATAATGGGCCACTACTTTAATGAGGAAACACTGCCGCCTAGCCTGGCATTCAAGGCCCCTTGAGCCTCTTGACTTCTTGACCAGGGTTTTTCCAACCTCGGTAAGACTGGCCCACACTGCTATGGGGCAGTTTGCTGCACAGCATCCCTGGTCTCTAGCCAGAGGATGGCAGCAGCATCCACATCCATGTGAGAAGCAAAATTATCTGTGTATGGAGTGTGTGTGTGTTATCCACATGGGCAAGCCTCATGCAGTCTGATGCTCAAGGGCCCTGCAACACCTCCCTCCATGCCACATGTCCTCTAAGTATCAAAATTCTTTTGGATTAGGCATGGAACAGGTACCAGGTCTCATATCAAGAGACTGCTAGGAACACAAGCCAGGCTACCCTTTCTAGTATGTGAGGAAGAACAAGTAGTTGCAAGCAAAGAGCCCTGGAAGAGGGGGAAGGTTCCAAGCTGATGCAAACAGAAGAGGAGTATGGGAGAAGAGAGGACATGACACCAGGAGCAGTGAGGTAAAAACAGGAGGAGAAAACCTGGACCTGAAGGTGGCAGGAGGAAAGCAAGGAGGGCCAGTGTGGACAGAAGACTGGGAGGAGACTCCAGCAGAGAAGCTGAAGGCTGACCAGGATGTGGAGGGGATGTGGCAAAGCCACAGCACAGAAGGCAGCAGAGTGCAGTGCCACATACGTTTTGATCATGGCCTTGAGGGCGGCCTTGCGCTCCCGGTCTGCAAACTTGTCCACAAGGTAGCCAGACATGCAAGGTGCATGACAGTAGAGCCGGAAGAAGCGGTGGTAGTTGCCCAGGGCCCAGGCTGCCCTAAGTGCTAACGCATGGGACACACAGGGGTCTGCCTTCAGCTCCTTCGTGAGGTATGCCAGTTCCGTGGTGATGTCTGCACAGGAGACAACTGGAGGTCAGGCGGCAGGGTACCACCTTGGGCATGGTACCCTCCATCTTGGGAATGGGCCTCTCACCTCCAGAGTTCTTGGTGAAGATATAGTAGAGGATTCGGTATGCAGTAAATTCACCCACATTGCCTGCCAAGTTTTCCGCGTACAACGACTTGAGCTGTGTTTGGCACTGGTTGAATTCTTCATGGTCACCCTGAGGGTCGGGCATAGAGGGAGGGGTTGTGAGGCACAGGCAAGTACAGGTGGTTTAAGGAGACGGGTGTGAGGATTACGGCAGCTACCCAATTCCCTACCTTCTCCAAGGCAATGCGGGCATGGGTCTCATATACCTCCACAGTGAACTCTGTCCGGACACCTTGCACCTAGGCAGTAAAAAGAGCAGAGTCAGGTAGGACAGGGCAGGGCAAGATGGCTGACATCAGAGCCTTCTCAACATCTGCCTTACCGTAAGGTCCTGCCGAATGGATTTCATCTGCTCACAGGCGAAGGCGTAGTCCTGCTTCTCCTTCCAGTGGGACTTGACCATGCAGAGAGACTTCTTCAGAACCTATCAGGAACAGAATCAAAGCTGAGTGCAGAGACAGCTGACAGGTCACAGCCACTGTGTCCCCACTCAATGAAACCTGCAACACAGCCTGAGCCAGTGACTCACTACTGCTATGAACAAACAACACTGGGCCAATACAAGCAAGGGTGAGTGCCCAACTTCCTGTCGCTTGCTGTGTCCTGAAGTAGAACACCAACTGCCATTCTAGGGTCCCTCCCATAAGCCTGCCTTGACTTTGTTGGGCATGAGGCGGATTGTGGCCATTCTGTGCCCCAGAAGTGAAATGCCTGCATGCTAGGGTTTTCGCATAGCTGCAGCTGCGATCTCCAACACCTGATGTATCCCCCACGCCCCTCTCCATGTCAGCTTCTTGCCCTAATGCTAACACCTGCTTGGGGCAGACACACTGCTGGGACTTACGGCCACAGGTCGCACAGTCGATGGGTCTGGGGCACAGGTGAGCCGCAGATAGTGCTTTGTGATATCAGGACAGGTGCCCACAATCTGCAGCTCCTGCCAGTCAGGGTCAGCTCCACTGCTTTCTAGGTTACTCATCTGCAGCACCAAAGGTTCGAGGCGCAGACGGCGTGAGTGGCCATGCTGGAAGCGGGCTGCCCTCTTTTGCTTCTTAAGCTCACGCTCTGGATCCTCACACTCCAGTGCTGCCATCTTCTTGCGGCTGCGTTTGGTGGGAGCTAGGTCGTGTCTGGGGAGGATGGGCAAAGAAGGCCAATGTCTTCAGCCACTCTGAAGCCCATCTACCCCACCTGTGAGACCCAACACACTCCACCTACGCCCAGGAAGAAATCCCACCCAGAGGGCCTCACCTCTTTCCACGCTGTGCTCTGCCTCGACCTCGATCCATGTGGGCCCCGCGACCACCCCGACCCTTGGGGGGTGGGTTCCTGCGGCCTACAGGGTGACATTCGTTCCCTGAGTAGGAGCTGTCAGAGTCTGAGTGGGAGTCACTGCATGAGAAAGTGGAAAAGTCAGGCCTGAAGCACAATGGTCAGGCCCCAGGCAGGCCCCTCCCAGTTGCCCTCCAGCCTGAGCCTGCATACCTTCTCCGGAAGTGTCGAGTGGGGGACCTGGATGAGGAGCGGGAGCGCGAATCCGTGCTGGAGGAAGAGCTGTTATCCTTCATGAAGACGTTGCGGTTGCCGAACTTGGCGAAGCTGCTACCCCGAGCTCGGCCAGCACCCCCAGCCCCAGGTGTCCCTCGCTGGGATTGGGCACCCCCGCCCCTGGTCACCGAGCCTGCCCCCCTGGAAGGGTGAAGGCTGCTAGGGGCCTCCCACCGCTTCTTCTTGGGGCTCTCAGCCACAGGCTCCCTGGTCAGCCTGAGGATATAGCAGGGCAGGGCATTACCAACCAGCCACCAACCTGCAGGTCCGCAGACCCCACCCTGTGGCCCAGGGCCACAAACCCTCAGAAAGGAGAGGCACTTACCCCGGCAAGTCAGCCACTGTGGTGCAGGAAAGGGACCAAGCCCAAGATTGTCTGTGTCCAGGGGATGCTCTCAGCCATCAAGCCACCCCAGCGACCCCTGCCCACTCCCCCAAGTCCCATCCTTCATCACTCCTGGGCCTTCTACCCACTCCACGGGTCCTGAGATACAGCTGTCAGCTTTCTAGTTCATTTCTCTCTGAAGCTGCTAGTTTTGATACCCAAGTCCCCAGGCCATGCAGCCCCACCATCTCAGTGTCACCCATACTGACCCAGGCAGAGGCTCTCGGCTCCAGTCAATGGTGTAGGCAGAGCCATCCTGGAGCCGGGCCTGCAGCACCTCCTTGAGCAGCTTCTCTGTCCGGTCCTTGTCCTCTTCTGACTCACAGGCAGTGAAGCAGCGCTCCACATATTCCTTCATATCCTGAGGCCAATCATCCGGCTTCCCAGACAGGTTTCCCCGGCCAGAAGGCCCACTGTGGGAAAGGGGGACAGATGAGGGCACTCCAGTGGGAGGACCCCTCGTCGCCACCGCTGAACTTTCCCTGTGATCTAAGACGGCAGTCTGGCACTGTACATTTTCCAGCGTTCCTTTCACCTCATGAGGTACCCAAGAGTGGTGCCTAGAGAGGGAGCCTGGAGCACAGAGCATGGGTCGGCAGGGGCAGGGATGGGAATCACCTGTGGTTCTGAGCTTTCTCAGAGCTGGGCTGGGGGCCAAAGCTGTTGTGCTGGCCGTCTGCATTGGAGTTGAAGCTCTGGTTGGTGACAGCAAACGGCCGCTTCTGGATGTTGAACTTGAGACCTCCAGTCCCAGGGGCTGCTATGGGAGGACAGCAGAGACTGCAGTTAGGCCCTTCCCAGACATTCAAACAGACCAAGCACTGGAGCAGGCCACCAGCAAACAATACTGTTCTAGAACAGTCTTCCCCTAAATAGGGACCATCACAACATCCTGACAAAGGACCAACCACCACTGTGGTTCACAGCCAAGCCCCAAACTCTGACCTCCCACAGATCTGCTAACTCACGTTTCATGCGTGTCCACAACTGCTGACCCTTCTTGGGCTTGGCAGGCTCACTGTAGCTGTGTGGCCCGTAGGCCTGGCCTGTAGGTGCCCCTGCCTGACTGAGCTGAGTGGCTGGGGCTGTTCCGGGCTGAGGGCCGTTGCTTAGACCATGTGCCCCATGTTGTGGGTTTGAGGGCTGAGGGGGCTGGGCTGCAGGTAGCTGCTGAGGGGAAGCCTGGTAGGCCATACTCTCATCCATGCCAGGGACTGGAGGCTGCTGTGGAAAGAAGCAGAAGCTGAAGGCAGCAGGCAGCAGGCTGGTGCTGAATCACACGGTATTCACTTCTTACAGCCATCTTTAGCACTGAGCCCTTCAATCTTTTGTGGGTTGCCATTCCGTGGGGTGTCTATTTTCACAAACAGCCCTTTTCACAAGTGAGAAGACTCAGGCTCACTGAGACTGAACAACTTTCCACAGCCCCAGCTGTCCAGCAGCAGCTACCAGCCATGCCAACCCAACTCAAGCAATGGCACCTGACTACTACACTGAGAACCACATCCACTCACGTTCTCCCTCTAGAGCACATCAACACATACGGCAACACACCTGCCTCAACCCTACGACAAGACTGCACTCGCAACTCTGAGAAGCCAGTAAGGTGTGAAGACCATGACTTAAGGAGCCCACAGAAGAGGCAAAGCAAGGACTCAAACCCAGGTCAATGTACTTCCCATGCTCTCGGCTCCTCTCTCCTCTAGGCTGCACCAGATGCAAAGGCAGCATGATGGGCAGGGATGGGTGTGGTGTGTATGCACCATTTGCTGTGCTGTGTGATGTGGGTGTGGAGTGGGTGTGGGGGCTTGACTTGCTCCTGAACAAAGGTGTGACTGCATATGCTGGAGGAAGAGAAGACAGACTGCCAAACTACAAACTACTCCCACCACGTCCCCAACACTACAGCCTCTTGGCCTTGCCCAGCCTCAAGCTCATCCCAGTTTTAAAAGCTAAGCTTTTAGATAGGAGCTGCTTGGCAAGAAATAACAAGGAGGAAGGGAAGGAGCAGCTCTAAAATTGTGCAGACCATTCCTGGTGTGAATCCTCTCAAAACCCAGGCTCCTGCTCCCAGCTGACCAGGAGAAGCTAGGCACAGCATTACCTGGTTCAGAGTCCCTTGGTGCTGGGGAGCCGATGGCTGCTGGGCTGTAGCTGAGCCGTAGGAGCTGGCCATCCCATACTGGGAAGGAGAGCCATAGCTCTGGTACATGTTCTGCCAAGGCACAGGGGGAGCCAGAGTTAGTGGAGGCTGCTCGTGCCTTTGGCCTCCCTTGGAACCCTGTAGAACTCAAGAGGCTATAGACCACAGGCCCTTAGGTTTTACACCACACAAATGCACCAAATCATATATTTTCAAAAACAAAAACAAAACAGAAAAAACAAAAACAAAAAGCTCTTCATCCTACTTATGCTAGCACCTACAGCTCTTGTTAACAAGTAGTGAGTGCTAGTGCTTCTAAATGCTATGATAAAGAGACAGGCTCACCCCTTTAATTGTAGGACTTGGGGGGCAGGGCAGAGGCAGAGGCAGGTAGATTTCTGTGGCATTTGAGACAAGCCTGATCTATATAGTGGGTTCCATGCCAGCCAGGCTACACAGTGAAACTTTGTCTTTAAATATAAAAAACAAAAACAAAAAACAAAAAGGGCAAACTCGTGGTGATGTACATTCAGGAGGCTGAGGCAGGAGGGGAGGCTGATGCCAACCTGGGCTATACAGAAAACCCTGACTCAAAAAGAGATCCAAAACCCACCTTCATGAAGTCTAAGCATAGCCAGAGGTATAATGGGTAATGTCCTACAATAAGTACCATGAAAGAAAACAAGGCAGAGGAGAGGGAAAGCAGGCATGTGACTTAAGAGGCGTGGGAGGGTCGCTAAAAGTGCTCTCTGGGCAGCAAGGAGCCTTCAAGGGAGCACGGTAAAATGGAGAGCTGCAGCAGAGCAGACGCAGGAGACTAGGACAGCCCAGTGTCCTGGGGTCTGGAGGCAGCGAGGATGTGAACATCAACAGTGGAGACAGACCAGAATGGGTATGTCAGATCTTGTGAGGAAGCTGTGAGACGCTACTGGCAGGTTGCTGAACACGGCTGTGTCTGTTTCGCCCCAACTAACGAGTCACCCACAGACAGAGAGCTCGCACCCCGCAGCCAGGTACTCACCATAGGGTAGTAGTAGCTGTACGGATAGGCATAGTTGTACTGCTGGTACCACTGATAGTACTGCTGCTGCTGCAAAGCCGAGGCTTCTGCCTGAGACACGTACTGCGGAAAGAGGGACGTACACTCCTGTCAATACCAGCCACAGGCCCACACAGGCCTCTGCTACAGAGTTAAGTACAGGAAAAGAATAGCGTCTGTGTCCCTACAGTAAGGCTACGCATCTGGAAGATGGGGAAGGCTTCCCTCTTTAAGATCACTCTAAGAAGCTGACCTTTTTTCCCTTCCCCAAGTTTAGTTACTAGGCCAATCTGTTTACGGTCTTCCTAAGGCACTCCATTCTCTGGAAGCCAGCATCCTTCCCATCCCCTCTCAGCAACAGCCCCGCCCCAGCACAGTATGCTGTTCTCACTTGTGCACTGGCCACAGACCCACTGCTGCTGGCTTTGGAGCTGCTGGCAGCGCTCGCTTTGCTGATGCTGGCCAGGGCCTGCCGGGCCTTCTCCCACTCGGGGTTCTCGTGCATGGGGGTTTCCATGCCATTCTCTCTGCTGGCCCCGGCCACCATGCTGTACTGAGAAGACCTGCAAAGGCGAAACAGAGTTATGCTCTCCCCCTGTACACAGGCAGGCAAGGGTGGGGAAAGCAAACCCAAGGCTTGAATTCTAGAGCTAAGGCCCTACTCACCACAGCCCAAGCTGAAGCTGGCACATAGCACGTGCCAAGCAAATGTAAGGCTGACCAGTATGTACATGCCCTGGGACCTTAGGAGGGAGGACAAGGCATTGTACAGCCAATGAATTCTGATATGGCCAACTATGAGAAAATTAAGGAAACAACAACAAAGGAATTTAAAAGGAAGACAATAAGAGGGGGCTGGAGAGATGGATCAATGTTAAGGAGCATTTACTGGTCTTGCAGATATCACAAGTTCGGTTTCCAGCACCCATGTCAGGTGGCTCACAGCCATCCATAGCGAGTTCCAGTGGATCTTAATGCCTCTTCTGACCTCCATGAGGATGCATGCCACCCCCACATATACACACACACACAAGCATTCACATACACATAAAAGGAAAGGGAAGCTTGTCCCTCCACCCAAGGCCCCAGAATGCACATCTCTTATTCCAGGCTGTTCCGAGGTCCCACTACGTCTTTCTCCTTCTTCCCTCCACAACAGGCTGTGTGTTCCCCTGACCCTACTAACCAATCTGCGCTGCGCTGATCACCCACGTTGGCCGCCATCTGGACCTTGGGGTGTAGGGAGTGGACCTCGGGAGCCAGACTGCTTTTTCACTGTCTATAAGAAAAGAGATAATTAGGAAGCCCCAAGGGAAAACAAGAAAGCAGGTTGGACCCATGAAAGGACAGGCAGGAAGGGCTGGAGCGATGGCTCAGTGGTTAAGAGCACTGTCTGCTCTTCCAAAGGACCCAGGTTCAATTCCCAGGCACCACATGGCAGTTCACAACTGTCTATAATACCAGTTCCAATGGCAACACACTCACACTAAAATAAAATTAAATAAATTAAAAAGGACAAGCAAGGAGCCGGGCGTGGTGGTGCACGCCTTTAATCCCAGCACTCGGGAGGCGGATCGCTGTGAGTTCAAGGCCAGCCTGGTCTACAAAGTGACTCCAGGACAGCCAAGGCTAACACAGAGAGACCTTGTCTCAAAAAAAACAAAACAAAAAAAAAGGACAGGCAGGAAAGGGAGAATATCTCAGAGAAGGGAGCACTGGTAAAGAATGGAAAAGAATCCAAAAGAATCCAAACCGGGCAGCTCATGACTGCAATCCCGGCACTCCTTTGGGAGTTCAAAGCCTGCCCAGACTACATGCTGAAAGACAAACAGTCAAAAGAATCGGAGAGAATTCAGTGTGGAGGAAAGAGGCCTGAGCATGGAAGAAAGACACTGGCCTCCCTTGGAGGGCTCCAAGACTAAAACGCAGGATGAGAAAAGGCAGAGAAGCATCTGAAACTCGTGTTATGGGTGTGGATGTGAGGAGAACCTGGCGCAAGTGGTGGGTGGGGAGACCTCAGTCCTGGGCAGGCAATCTAAAGAGCATCCCCTGGAGTATTGGTACAGGTTCTCAGAGAAGCAGGAGGAAGACATTCCAGTGAGTAACCACCAGGGAGGTGAGTGAAGTATTAGCTACCACAAAGCTTGGCAAGAGGGAAGCCTCTGAGGACACACTGAGGAGCAAGGGGTTGCGGCTGAGAGAGCAGAGCAAAGCTGTCAAAGAAAAAGGGAATCTAAGCCAGGTGTGGTGGCACACGCCTTTAATGCCAGCACTCGGGAGGCAGAGGCAGGCGGATCCCTGTGAGTTCCAGGCCAGCTTGGTCTGCAAAGTGAGTCCAGGACAGACAAAGCTATACAGAGAAACCCTGTCTTGAAAAACAAACAAAAGGAATCTAGAGATGTTCCACTGAGGAGCAGCAGATGGTGATGGTGTGGGAGGCCCTCCCTATGTGAAGTCACTGGCTGTGGGCAGCTATCAGACTGAATCAACTAGTCTCTCCAGAGGACTCCTAGGAGCAGGAGCTGCTCCCGGAGAAACAACAGGCAATTCCTCGAGCATCGTGTTTGCAGACAAAGCTTTGGCCGTGGTAGCACATGCCTTTAATCCCCAGCACTCGGGAGGCGGATTGCTGTGAGTTTAGGCCCAGCCTGGTCTACAATGTGAGTCTACGACAGCCAAGGTTACACAGAGACCCTGTCTAGAAAAACAAAAACAAAAACAAAAAAAAAAAAAACAAAAAAAGAAAAAGAAAAAAGAAAAAGAAAAAAAGCTTTGAGGATGCTATGGAGGCCCACAATATTCCTAAGAAACCATTAGGGGTTGGGTGGATAGTACCAGAAGATAACGTGAAAGGCAGAGTTGGAGAGAGGACAGGAGGGGCCCAAACTGTAAGATTTACAGCAAAGAAGCCTATTGGAGAACTCGGAATCTTACAGGCAGCCTAAGGGGCACTGACAGGCCTCAAAGACCTTAAAAAAAAAAAAGACAAACCGTTGGGTGAGTCAAGGGGGTCCCAACTAGGGATGCAGGTAGAAGAATCTAGGGGTACTAAATGGCGTTAGGAGTGAGGCCTTCGGGGCAGGGGTCAGATGGACAAGGACAACATGGATTCTAAGCTCAGGAGCACCTGGCTGTCCCGCAGTTCATGGGGTCCACGACGCCAGGTGGAGGCAGAGGCCCCCCTGTACGCAAGCGACCCCCCCCCCGCTTGTCCCCAGGCGCCCAACACTAGCCCGGCCGCGCCTGCGAACCACGCTGCGAGGGGGGGGATGTGTGTGTGGCCTCTCTGTGTTGCCCTAGGCAACGGGACGGAGGGCGTAACAGCGGGTCAACGGGGCCACAGGGGAGCGTCTAGGGCACTAGGGGTCCGCAGCGTTCCCAAGGCCCCGGACCAGGCAGAGAGGCGCACGCGCACGCGCAGTGCCGCCGCCCCGGCGCACATGCGCATCCGCGTCCCGGCGGCCACACCCTTTGCAGACGCTGGGCGCGGCGTCGGTTGGCCTCGCCGAGCAGGCCAGGGCTCGCGGAGCACGGGGCCCGAAGGCGTCGCTGTGCCCGCCAGTCAGCCTGCACACCACTCCCGACACTCACCAGGACCGTCCGCTCCCGGGATTCGTTACCGGCGACCCACGGCGGCGACAAGACAACCAAGACAGCGCTCAGTCACCGGCTGGCTCCGGTCTGGGGCTGGAACGTCCCGGCCGGGGCGTGATGACGTAACCCGGATGTCTGTCCCCGCCCCGTGGGTCGCACACAGCCAATAGGTGTCAGCGCTCGGTTTGAACCGCCCTCTAACTCATCCCGCCTACGCACTTGCGTGTGGGCGTTGCCGGCAAGCCGGAAGCTGGAACCGGACGGTGGCCCCATGGGGACAAGTGTCGCAAGCTTTCCCAGCCCCTGGCTTGTGCATACAACAACCTAGTTTTGATTCCGTCTACAGTAGTCATTAACCCTAAAATGGAAAGCATAGGGGACAGGAGTTGCGAGGCTGCGCGTTGCTCCATGACGTTTAAAAAAAAAAGGTGATGTGTGGGGTGGGGTGCGGTGGGGTAGGGTAAAGATGAGTCCTTCCCTGGGAGGCTTACTTAGTGAATAAACCTGGCGTGGGGCGTGCGAACCAAAGGAAGCAGTAAACATGCGTCGCTTGGGAAATGGGAGTAGCCATTGAACTATATAACTCGGTAAAGGTATCCTGTAGGGTGCGGAGGTAGAGATGTGTACGGAGAGGCAGCTAGGAGAATCTAGAAGTATTTGCATCAGTGTAGAGGAGGCTGTCCTGAAACTCAAAAAGAGATTCGCCTCCCTCTTAGGGGATTAAAGATGTGAGCTACCAGGCCTGGCCACAAAGGCCTTCGTTAAAGCTCACTGTTTACACCGGAAGTGATTGAATTGTGCCTTCCAATTACGGATCTCTGTTAAAAGTAATCTATGAAACAGAACCTTATACTCCAGTTTCCAGTCGCACTTTGTACTAGCAACTCAGTAATTAAACAACACTTGGATGAGTTTGTATCATTTTGTTCATGTTAGCATGGTAGATTTCTTCCAATCTCTCTTTCTCACTCTCTTTATAATGAACTTTTATTTTAGAATAAATTTAGGTTTACAGAAATAAAAAGGTAATACAGGAGTTGGGCATAGTATGCCCAGTTTCCCCTATTGCTAGATTTCACACCTCGAATTCGCCATAGTTTGTTAAAAGTAAGGAACTGACATTGCTTTAATACTCTGAACTAAGCCGCGGCGCGCCTGCAGGCTTCCGCACTTCTCTCAGGTTTCCTGTGCGCCAGAGTGTGGCGCAGAGCATTGTAGTGCACTTACCGCGCGTTCCACCTGTCCTGCTTGACAACTCAACTGAGGTTCAATGAGTCAACGCAGTGGTTGGTGCCTGGACTGGGGGCCCAGAGACATCCAAGCAGCCACTGTGTGAGACCCTTCAGGGTGTGTCCCTTGGCGCTTCTGTACCCTACTGCCACTCTCTTGTCACATTCAACCTGAGGGTCCTGCTCTACCAACTTCCCTACAGAGCCCGCTGGTCTCCCAGAGTTCTACTGGGCAGGTTACTTCTCCTTTTGTGCACTTTGTGTGTCTCCAGGGCTTAACTGAAACAAGCGGTCGCCTGGGCAGAAGGTTCTTCGCACACGTCTTCAGTTGCCTGTTCACCTCTTTCTGGAAGCTTGTTCCCCCAAAGGATCACCAGGTCGGTCGGTCGATCGATGCGGTTTTCATTCTCTCCCATGTAAGCAGGTTTTTCTTTTTTCTTTCTTCTTTGTCTTTTTTTTTTTTCTCTATCCCCCCTCAAACCTCCCCCCCCCCGCCCATAACTGGTGATTCACAGCCTCTGGGGAGCATATTTTGAGAACCCCCTTCCTTGAGCTTCCAGACCAGCTCCAGCCAACACCCCATTTTAATGTCACAGTAAGTAGGTACTAGAAAGGGGGAAAACAGCTCATTGTGTTTCGAATCATTAGAATTTCAACAACTTTATCAATTTCTCTTGGGATTTTTGTTTCCTCATGTGTTCGTCTCCGTTGCTGATTATTAAATTGAGTTGTCTGTTAGGTAAATAGCTTTTGTGAATTATGTTTATCTATTAATACTAACAGTTTTCCTTGCCGTGTGTGCTAATTAAAAAAAAAACACACACACACACACAACTACCTAGGTATTGTTACCCAGACCATTTTGACGATCATGTTTCTTTGTTTTTCCCTTATAACTTATTAACTGTCTCCTCCTTTCCCATCTGGATTTGCAATGTCGTCTGTAAAGTTTCCCCCTTCACGTCACCCTTACGGCACTACCAGCAAATAGTCTACTTTCTCTCCGAATACCTCTGTCCCTTCCCTGATCCAGACTCGGGGTTTTCTGACGTCTTGTGCTGGGTTTGAGCTGTCAGGAAAGGAGTTGCTTCCACACCGTCCCTAAACCCAAACAGGCCTTGCACATTCCACATGACTGGAAGCTTGACTCTCATGTTCCTGTGGATGCACGCATGTGTCGATTTAGTGCTAGGTTTATTCTCTTGCTGGGATCTGCTTCTTGCCTTGTCAGGATACACATGCGACTTTCAGAAGCAGAGCGGTGCCGAGCCTGGACAAGAGGAGAGTTGCCTTTCAACCACCAGGGAAGGAGTCTCTTTCCTAGCCCAGCCAGGACTTCCTCTCCCAGGAGATGGGGAAATAAGCAGGACCTGGCTACTTGCAAAATAAAGTCTTCCCTTTTATTTCAAATCAACCCTTTTCTGAGTTAGTGCCACAAGTTGAGATCGCTGGGATATGGCGGGAGCAGGGACATCCCCGCATGGCCTCCAGCTTAGGACTCCAAGGACAGGGCTGGCAGCCAGAGTTGAGGGACACCCGGCTGTATAGGTCAGCCCCCCTCCCCCTTCCCAGCCAGCCCTGGTCCCTTCTGTGCCACCTCAGCAATCCCCTGCGCTAAGGACAAATGGAACTGGGAGTGGGGGGTGGGGAGGGGGAGTGTTGGGGCCAGAGCAGGATGTCAGCCTATGTGAGGTGTCCATGGCCAGCAGTGTTAGTGGTCAGAGCCCAGGCAGGGTCATGTTAGTGGGGCCATCTCCAGCAGCCAGGAAAGCAGCTAGAGAGAGGGAGGGAGAGAGAGAGAGAGATGAGGAGCTGACATAGGCAGGAGACACTCCATGGACATCTGCCCAGCATGAGTACAAGCATCAGTAGGGGAGAGCCAAGGCCCAGCTGCACAGGAAGGCATCAGTGGATCTTACCAATGAGGAGAGGCCGGCTCTGAGCTAGAAGGGAGGCTCAGATGGAAGACTGCCACTGCACAAAGCGCTTAGATTCCTGGCAGGATAACAAGGGCGGAAAAGACGTACAGTGAGAATCTGCTGTGCACTGTGGAGCCCCCCCCCTTCAGACACAGGATCCCAAACCTCAGCCGTCCTCCCGAAGGTCCAAGACCCATCCCCATTCCCACAGGCTCCAAAGCCCCATCCCTCCCCCAGATCCAGAGTCCCAGGTCCCATCGCTCCTCTCCTCAGACCCAGGAGTCAACACCCCAGCCTTCCGCCTCAGACCAGGGTCTGTACCTGAGGGTTGAAAGGGTCGTCGTCATCCGTGTCGTCGTAGTCATCACTGAAGTGTGATGCGGGGAGTGGCAGAGAAGCAGGATGGAAACCCATCAGGAGGCTGTCCCATCCCCACCAGCGGCCCTGGGTACTGCCTCCTGTCCCCTCCCTGGGGACCCTGCCCTCTCTCCCCTGCTGACCTGGGCGGGAAGAGGGCCCAGGCACGGGGCAGGCTGCAAAGGGTGGTGGCCAGGGCCCCCGCGGACAGGAGAGAGAAGAGCATCAGGAATAGCAGGCCCTCCAGGGCATCTTCACACAGGCCTCGGAGTGCCGAGCCATAGTCCTGAGACAGAAGGCGAGCCTCAGAGTGGGCACACGTGCCTTCTGTGCACAGCCATCTACCTGGATGTGTGGATCACGAGTCACCCAGACTCTCTGTGCCCAAGTGTAGTCACCTGTCGGAGAGCTGCTCTGAACAGGGGAAGTCACCCATGTGTTCAGCTTACGCACTTGCTGAGCTGCAGCCCCACCGCCCAATCCTATTTCATCTCATATTCCACCCACATGCAAAGCGGTCTAGCATCCCCACTCAGCATCCAGAGAACCGCTCTCCCAGAATCATGGGCGGGGCAAGCCTCTACGCTGCTGCCTCCTGCCAGCACCAGCCCTGCCTATCCTTGCTCCATCCAGGTGTTACTGGCAGATGAGGATGCCAGCAGCATCCTAACCTACGGTTGTTGACAGTCACATCCCCAACACATTGTCACATGCCTCCTGGGTCCCACAGATTGCTGGCTTACATAACACTTAGGATTGGACATCCATATGATAGACCTGCAAAAGAGACTAGCTACCGTGACCACCGCCCTGGAGGCCAGCCAGCGGGACCTCTGTAGCCTCAATGCCCGGTGGCACAGCCAACAGGCTGCTTTATTCTGCACAGATGGGGGCTGGAGAGACGGCTCAGTGGGTGAGAGCACTGACTGCTCTTCCAACTGAGTTCAGTTCCCAGCAACCACATGGTGGCTCACAACCATTTATAATGATGAGATCTGGTGCCCTCTTCTGGCCTGCAGGCAGAGCACTGTACACATTAAAAAAAAAAAAAAAAAATTCTGCAGGGATGGACTAATCCACCTTTGCACCAGGCATGCCCCAGCACTGGCAACCTTCAGTACACGGGACCAAAGAGATCATTTTGGAGGCTGGTGAACTGGTAGGACAGGGCGATAGATAGAAGGCAGTGCCCAGCAGAGGCCATATGAGACAGCCACAAGGAGCCAGGGAGATGGTCAGGTCTACTCAGGGTTAGGAGAGGCGGGTGGCTGGGCTGATGTGGAGGACAAGGGTGAAAACATCAAGGTGGTGGCCAGAGCTTTTGCGAGGGCTCGTCTACACAGGCTCTTCTAGGTCAGGGCCAGGAGCCCTGGCTTTAATCCTTGTGAATGGGATTCAGGAAAGGGTTTTTAGAGAAAGACTGATCCGATTGTGTTTGAAAGCATCACCAGCTGTTGTTGGACAGATGGAACGAGCGAGATGGGCATGCAAGAGGTTGGGGGGGTGGGGTGGGCTGGAGAGATGGCTCAGAGGTTAAGAGCACTGTCTGCTCTTCCAGAGGTCCTGAGTTCAATTCCCCCCTCCCCCACCAGCAACGACATGGTGGCTGACAACCATCTGTAATGAGATCTGGTGCCCTCTTCTGGCATGCAGGTGTACATGCAGATAGAGCACTCATATACAATAAATAAATAAAATCTAAAAAAAAAAAAAAAGGTGAGGAGGGTGGCTAGGGCCTGATGTGGTGTTGGCTGTGTGAGCAGCAGCTGTAGTGGGAAGTGAGGACAGGGACCTCAAAGGACAGACCTGACTTCTTGGTTCAAATGCTGGGGTAAAGGAAGGGGCTCCTGCTACTAAGGCCTGGGGTGAGGAGCCCAGCGGTCATGTTTGTATGTGGCCCACGTACAGTACTCTTTCATCCTCACAACAGGCCCATTCTAACGCTGCCTTTGGCACTGGTGGAAAGAAGATAAAGCCCAGAGTGGGTAGTCTCTTTGAACAGAGGCACACAGCCTAGGAGGGGCAGAGCTGAATCCAGAAGCAAGTCTCTTAGCCTCTAAAGACACCTCCCCCTTGGACAGGACATTCTCCACCATTGAGTGAAGAGTAGGGGCTGACTTTCACACGAACTCTGGTGCCCCATACTTGACCACGTCCCCTGGATGGGGAGGCCTGGCGGCACTCAGAGGAAGGATAGCAGGCTACCAAGAAGAGACTTGATACCCTATGAGCATATCCAGGGGGAGGAGGTCCCCCTCAGTCACAGTCATAGGGGAGGGGAGTAAGGGGAAAATGGGAGGGAGGGAGGAATGGGAGGATGCAAGGGATGGGCTAACAATTTAGGTGTAATATGAATAAGTTAATAAAATATTTTTGGGCAGAATCTCTCTCCCTTCCCCACCCCCCAGGCTGGCCTGGAACTTAAACTCACAGAGACCCACCTGCTTCTTCATGTGCCTCTGGGAGGGGGCTGGGATAAAAGGGATACATCACCACACCCAGCTCATTGTGTTTTTGTTGTTGTTGGTGGTGGTGGTGTTGGTAGTTTTTGGTTTGGTTTGGTTTCATTTGTTTGTTTGTTTTTTTTAAAGATTTATTTATTATGTATACAGTGCACATTAGATCACATGATGGGGGCTGGAGAGATGGCTCAGTGGTTAAGAGCACTGTCACCTCTTTCAGAGGTCTGAGTTCGATTCCCAGAAACCACATGGTGGCTCACAACCATCTATAATGTGATCTAATGCACACTTCTGGCTTGTAGGTGTACATGCAGATAGAGCACTCATACATAAAATCAATCAATCAATCAATCACATTATGGATGGTTGTAAGCCACCATGTGGTTGCTGGGGCTTGAACTCAGGGCCCCTGGAAGAGCAGGCAGCACTCTCTCTTATCTGCTGAGCCATCTCTCCAGCCCCGGTTTTGGTTTTTTGAGACAAGGTTTCTCTTGTAATCCAGGCTGGCCTCGAACTGGGATTACAGGTGTGTGCCACCTCACCTGGCTGTCTCTATTTTTATTTGTGTGCGTACTTTTGCATGTGTACTTGTCAGGAAAGGGTGTTCTTATGCCTGTGCATGTGGGCTATGCCAAGGGTCAAAGGTCAAGTACACTTTGGACTTTTTGTATTTCCAAGGCAGAGTTTCTCTTTGTAGGCTGGTTGTGCTGGAATTTGCTTTGTAAACCAGGCTGGCATTAAGCTCAGAGATCTCCTGGCACTGCCTCCCAAGAGCTTGGATTAATGCCATGTGCCACTACAGGCAGCCAGCAAGGTTTTGTTTGGTTTTTGAAACAAGGCTCTGATCTGTTTCAAAACAGGGGTCTGATGCTCACTGTTTGGGCTAGGCAGGTTAGCCTCAGATATCCACCGTTCTCTGCCTCCTCAGTGCTGGAATTTTAAACGAGCACCATATGCTCTGCTTTCTGCATGGCGAAAGGGGATCAAACTCAGGTCCTCATGACTGTGTGGCAGGTGGGCGGTGGTGGCGCACGCCTTTAATCTCAGCACTCAGGAGGCAGAGGCAGGCAGATCGCTGTGAGTTTGAGGCCAGCCTGGTCTACAGAGTGAGTCCAGGACAGTCAAGGATACACAGAGAAACCCTGTCTCCAAAAAACAAACAAACAAACAAACAAACAAAAAAGCATGATTGTGTGGCAGGTACTTAATTGATGGGGAGTTGTTCTCCATGCTGGACCTAATTTTAACATGTGAGGAAACTAAGGCCTCGATGGGAAACCCAATGCCCAAGGTCATATGTTTATCAGTGTCAGGCACAGACTCTGACCCCCTCATCTCTCCTTTCACAGCCATCTTAGAACCACAATTGGACATCAGCATCTGCATGAGTCATAAAGCGGGGCTGGAGCCCCAGCATGCCACTGTATAAAAGAGCAAGGTACGCCCTTTGCCTCCCCACCCCCCCGGCCTTCCCACCCTCTCACCCCCGTCCCCCAGCCCTTCTCAGATACCCCCTTGGTGCCCTGTAGCTCCTTGTTTGGTACCATTATACACTGACTCCTCTGAGGGAGGCAGGATGCCCCATTAACTCAGACTTTGGGTACCCAGCAAATAGTGGTTTGGGACCAGGACCTCCCAGGTGTTGCTTGGGGTCTCCTTGTAGAGATGAATCTGCCTAGAAGGTGGCAAAGTATCCCATGTCTTCCAGATCTGAGCTGCAGGGAGCCCTTGGGTGGTAGATGGGTAAAAATGTTTCAGAAACAGAAGGGGACAGGCTGGCCATACCTAACAATATAGACCAGAGGCAGTTCAGTGTCCTTCCATGAGGTCTGTCCCTTCTGGGCAACCCACTTAACTGTCTCCTTCCAGCCTCTGGATTTGCAAAAACAACGTAGTAATATTTACTACGGAGTCTGGAAAAGCTTGTCATCCCAGCTAGTGGGGAGGCTGCGGCCAGAAGATTGAGTCCAAGGCCTATCTAGGCAACTTAGTGCGACTCTGCCTCAAAACGAAAAAAAAAATGTCTTTTAAAAAGCACTTGCGGGGAGCTGGAGAGATAGATGGCTCAGAGGTTAAGGGCACTGTCTGCTCTTCCAGAGGTCCTGAGTTCAATCCCCAGCAACCACATGGTGGCTTATAGCCATCTACAATGAGATCTGATGCCCTCTTCTGGTGGGCAGGTGTACATGCAAGCAGAGCACTGTATACAAAATAAATAAATATAAATCAATCTTAAAAAAATAAAAATAAAAAGCATGTAGGGCTGGGGATGCAGCTTGGCTGGTAGAGTGCTTGTCTGAAATGCAAGAAGCCTTAGGTTCCATCCTCACCACAACATACACTGGGTGTGAGGGCGCACACCTGTAGTCGAAGTACCCAGGAAGGAGGTGCCGGCAAAAGATCGAAACTTAGGATCATCCTCCACTATGCAGCTAGTTTGAAGCAAGCCTGGGTCCCATGAGACCACACACACACACACACACACACACACACACACACACACACACACAC
>OU015759.1:5352830-5371492 GCA_907169655.1 Acomys percivali | reverse complement strand
CACACACACACACACACACACACACACACACACACACACACACACACCCTCTTCTTCCTACAATGAAGAAGAGTGGCCCAGAGCCCAGACTGGGGTAAGTACTTCAGGCCATACCCCACCCCCCACCCCCCCCCCCCCGGCTGGAGGGGGACACCATATTCCTCTAGGGCTCCTGCTGAGCATGGATGAAGTCCTCAGCAGGCCCAGGACCCTCAAATCTTGAGTCCTGTCATATGTGACAGATGTCAGCTAACTAACCATGACCTGGTAGGGGTTGGACTGAGAACCAGCAATCTTGGTAACTATCAAGTTCACTGAAACTCCTAGGGAGTTCCTGCTGAGGGCCCTTGTGGGTGTCTTTTACCGTGAGTCTGAATTTCTGCTTGCCTCTCAAACCATCTTGGCTTGAAAAGTCATATTCGCTCCCTCCCCAAGGCTTCCTCATTCAAAACCAGGTGTAAAATCTCTCACACAGCCCTCATCATGAGAAGGACTGGGATCTATCTAGCTTGGGTGTGGGCTGAGTAGGTGCTCCTGCTGGTGACTCTGTAAAGTCTCTTTCCTGGATTGGAACCATGGCGGAAATCAGAGAGCCTAGCCTGGCACGCTCAGTGTCTAGCACATGGTTGTTGAATGAATGAGTTGGATCAGTGTTAACACTCACAGAGGACACCGGGGGTCACGCACTACACACCCTGTTTCCTAGTCTTAGTGCAACTAGGGTATGGGTGGCTGTGAAACACACTTTGCTATAGATGTGCAAACTTAAGTCTCACTCCCCTAAGTAGGACCACTGGCCAATGAGAGAACCACTAAACCACCCTCCCCCACAACAGGTCTTAGGCTTTTAATTCTACTTCCATGCAGGCAGGCAGTCACTCTTAGCTCCTAGGGAATCTCTCTCCTAACTCTGGGTCCATACCCAAAGTTATCTTGTTTTTGTTTTTGTTTTGGGGTTTCTGTTTTTCGAGGCAGGGTTTCTCTGTGTTAGCCTTGGCTGTCCTGGAACTCGCTCTGTAGACCTGGCTGGCCTCGAACTCAGGGAGAGCCGCCTGCCCCTGCCTCCCAAGTGCTGGGATTAAAGGCGTGCCACCGCCACCCGGCTCCCAAAGGTATCTTGAAGGGTTGGAACAGCGAGTGTAGGGAGCTCTATGCCCTCTCCCCACCCACCCTGGGGCCCCATTACCAGCCCACGAGAAGGGCAGCGATACAGCTCCAGATGACACAGCCTCCTCCGGGTGGGGGACTCTTGGCCCCAGGGGGTTCTGGGGGGCGGCAGCAGCAGAATCGGATGAGATAGACAGCGATGAAGATGAGGCTCAGGCCCAAACCCAGCCCAGCCAAAGCTGCCACCAGCAGCAGGGCCTGAGGGAAAGGTGTTGAGAAGCCTCAGAGGGCACTTTCACATGCCAGATAAGAAGTCTCCCCTCAGCTGCATGGGGGCCAACCCCAGCCTGTGATGGTGCTTGCTTCGGTTGTGGAAGAAGACGAGACACCCCCCCTCCCCCACCCCCAATTCTCTCTCATATTAGCATCTGAGGCCCCTTCAGATTTTGCGGATAGGTTGCTAGAGGCAGCATCCAAGTATGGGGCCTAACCCTTGGGGTTCCAGGCCTGCTTGGTTCTTCCCGGGTTGTGTGGCTTCAAAAGCACCCCCCCGCCTGTGCCCCCCATCTTGATTTCTTCCTCACTGCAGCCAGGCAATTGAAATGAAACATGTCCCAAGGGACAGGTTCCTCCTGAACTGTACAGGATTTAGGGACAGGAGGCGTCCATTTCCGTACTTCAGGAGAAGCAGCCTTTCTTAGCCTTCTCTCCCTCCTGCTGCTGAGCTCACACCCCACTGCAGCTGAGTCTGTCAACCCCAGGGCTGGGGATGGAACCTGGGGTGCTGTGACAGCTTGAGTGTGTGTTTGTGTGTGTGTGTGTGTGTGTGTGTGTGAGTATGAGAGTGTGGTATGTATGAGTGTGTAAGGGTTGTGTATGCGTGTTGTGGGTGACACACACGTGCAAGGCTCAGAGATGGAGAGAAGGAAGACAGAACAAGCGAAAGAGAGGAAACTACAGATAGACAGAGGCAGCCAAGGGAAGAGACAAAGGCAAGAAAGAGAGATGTAAAGATAAGACATACAAGGCCGGGCGTGGTGGCGCACGCCTTTAATCCCAGCACTCGGGAGGCAGAGGCAGGTGGATCGCTGTGAGTTTGAGGCCAGCCTGGTCTACAAAGTGAGTCCAGGACAGCCAAGGCTACACAGAGAAACCTGTCTCGAAAACAACAACAACAACAATGACAACAACAACAAAACAACAACAACAACAACAAAACACATATAAAACATCAGATAGATTAAGTCATAGACAGGGGAGAGTGAGGGAGACAGAGGCAGAGGGATGACGAGACACACAGGGAGAGGTGTAGAAAGAAGTAGAGAGAAAAAGCAGGCGGATAGTTAGGGCAGAGTGTGTAGTGAGACCCACGGATGGAGGAAAGGAAACGTAGGCAGAAAGGATGCTAATAGCTCGGAACACCTTGCTGAGCTGGGTGTGGTAGTGCATGCCCGTAACCCCAGCATTCTGCAGGCTGGTGCGGGAAGACTGCCACAATTTCAGGCCAGCCCAACACAGAAAACTCCAGCCAGCCTGGACTAGAGGGAGAGGCCGTGCCTCAAGTAAATTATGGAAGTAGCGGGCTCTGCATGTGGTAGGGTCTTTCAGGACACCCATGTCACACGCCTTCTCAGAGGCCCTGAGCTGAACATGGTTTGCCTAGGGCCTCTTAGGTAGGGGCCGGGTGAGGTCTGGAATCACAACCGTGCACTCAACAGGGGCTCTTTGTAGCACACCTGCCTGTCCTCCACAGCACCTGTGTGAGTGACAAGTGTGTGCAGTATTTAGGTGGCCGTGAGCTTGCCTTCAACCAGGTGAGGGCATATGGAGCGTGAGTCTGAGGTGTTTGTGTCGATCACGCTGCATGTCTGGAGGCAAAAGAATATTTGTGGGCATTAATGTTTTCTGAACACAGCTGCTTCTGAACACAGTGCATGGTGTTGGGTGGACTGAGTGTATGTGTGTGACTTGGGGGTGAGTTTGTAAGCTTTTGTGGGGGGATGTGGGGGTGTAGGTGTATGTGTGTGTGGTATGTAAGTGTGCACATGTGTGTGATGACGTACACCTGAGTGTGCTGTGTATATGTGACTGGGCATATATATGGTCATGCAGGTCCTATCCCAGAGTCTCGTAGCGTTTCTTTCTGGGTCTTTTCCATGAATAATGGCCCAGGGGTGCGACTGTTTGCCCCAGCTGCGACTCTGGCTGCTGAGTATCATCTGTCTGTTGGATATCGGGTTGAGTGAACTGTTCTAAGAGCCTGTGGTCGTCCTGGGGGGCCCGTGGGAGATTCCTCGTGGCTGAGGAGCTCTACAGTGCCACAAGCCCCGTGAGTCTGCCTGGGGGTGGGTGGACCGACTGGCTGGAGGCTGTGATTGTGTAAGTGGCTGTGGGCGAGGGGATGGCGGTCCCCGTTTGGAGGGGAGAGGGGGCGGGTGGAGTAGGCAGGGAGGAGCCGCTCAGCTTGTGCCAACCATGACCCAAATAGCAAGCACATCAGCACACATTCCCCCTTTGCTGCTTTTCTGGGAACACCCCCACCCCCACCCGAAGCTCTCCCAAGCCGGTGGTGTCTCTTCCCTAGAAGCCACTCTGGACAACCGCAGAGGTTCCGACTTGAGGGGAGCGCAGGGCCAACTCCCAGCGCCCCCCCCCAACCGCCCAGGCCCCCAGCTCAGCCAAGCTTTTCTCTTCATTAATCTCAAAGTCAAGGACTTGAATTAAACTGGGTCAGGGGACAGCACCCCCTCACGCACTCAGGGGCTGCAGCTGGGCCCCTTTTCCAGGGACCCCAGCGTCTGTGAGGTTCCACCACCTGCCTCACCCTCCTGGGACCCAGGCCGATCTTCGGTAGCCCTGATTCTAAGCACACCTCACCATGCCGACCCTGTCTGGCGCCCTGACAACCTCGTCTGTCCTGGGACAGGCCAAAAAGCACTCTGAATTCTCACCTCACCTCATTTTCTCAGACCTGGCCCTAAAAATCTTTATTCGCTGTTTGAGGTTATCAATCCCTGTCCCAGAACTCAGCTGCCTCCCCAGCTTTGCCCCTCTCAGTCTTTTCTCCCGCACCCCCCCCCCCCAAAAAAATCTGGGACATATTTACCAGCTGGGATCCTGTGGGGGCGGGGTCCTTCTCGCCTAGGACCTCAAGAGCGGACCTTTCCTTAGATGACCCCGGAGACTGGTTTCCCAGGCAGGTCTCAGAAACCCAACTGCTGAGGCCCCATGTCCTCCCATTCAGGACTCTTGGGGGGTCTAGGATCCCGGCTCTCCCTTATTTAAGGAGAGACGGGTTTGCACCAGGTTTGCACCCACAGCGCACGTCCTAGGAGAACCTCAAGGTATGAGCTCTCTACCTCTAGTCTTGGACATGTACCCACAAACGCAGGCCGGGTCCCCAGCCCCTAAGATGCAGGAACTCTGACCCAGCCTCCTCTTCCCGGGGATCTGGCCCCCTGTTTGCCATCCCACCTGCTGGTACTCTTGGTCGCGGGGAGCAAAGCCGCTGGGCACCGGGCGGAGCTGGAAGTCGGCGCGGGGCAGCTGGTGGAGGAGATGCACCCAGGCAGAGGGTCGGTAGCCCGGGGGTGCCCCCATGGCCCCGGGGAGGGGCAGCGGGGCGGACCGGGCCGGGAGCCTGGGTGCTGTGCGGGGCGCGGGCGGAGCGGGGTTTGTGGGGCTCCCGGGAGCAGGAGCCCAGAGGGCGGGGGGTGGAGATTGGGGAGGGGGAGGTGAGGCAGGAGCCTCGGTGCTGCCTCTGGCGGCCACCGGAGGCAAAGCGTCGTAAGCAGTGGGCCCGGTTGCTCCGCCCTCTCCCGGCCTTCCACCTGCTGCCTGAGCAGGTGCAGGGTCTTCACTCCAGTCAGTGGTATCCCGGAGCTGCTCTGTGCTGAGAACAAAATCCGTTAGCCTTCTATGTCCTCGTTCGTGCAAGAGCCAGGATACTGTGATTGATTTCTTTGGGAGGCCCACAAGCTTTTTATCTTATATAAAACCTTCACCTTGGTGTAAAGGTCATTAGTATTTGAGCAGCGTTTTGCAAGTAGTAGCCAGGAGCACCAATGAAAATCCCTCACTTTTCTAAGAATGCTCTTGTTACTAAAAAAAAAAAAAAAAAAAAAAAAAGAACGCTGCTACTTGGTAAAAGTCCCTCCCTCTTTGTCCTAACCTATATACGGACACGGTTTCTAGACACATGTTGTGAGTACTAACAACTTATATAAGGACCCCGCCCATTTTGAATAGGACCTTCGTTTTCTATATAGGGACCCATCCCATCCATATATGATGGCTTCCCAGGTGTTTGAGACCTCCTCCAACTGTTTCATTCTACATGATGACACTCGTTAACTGGCATTCACTTTACAGTTTATAAGGTATCTTCTAGCCAAAACACTTGTATTGTGTCAAATAGGAAACTGCTAAAGTTACACAGATAGACGATAGGGGAGGGGATTTAGAGACCCTGGAAGGGAACTGGCCACCATTACACCATCACCAAGGCCTTCACTGTGTGGCCTAAAACTAACATTCCTGGGGTGCTGCTCAAGGGTCCCTCTTGGCGTGGAAGAGGCCTAGTTAGGTGGTAGGGAGTAAAGAGTGATCCACCTAGCCGGGTGGTGGTGGCGCACGCCTTTAATCCCAAGGCAGAGGCAGGTGGATCGCTGTGAGTTCGAGGCCAGCCTGGTCTACAAAGCCTATCCAGGATAGCCAAGACGACACAGAGTGACCCTGTCTCGAAAAACAAAAAGAACCAGAACAAATAAACAAACAAAAAGAGTGATCCACCCTTCCCATCCCTGCATCTTGGTCCAGGCTGGTAGGAAAGGGCTAACAAGAGAAGGAATGATGATGGTGCTGGTGGTGACTATGATGGTCCTGATGATAATGATGGTAGTCATGGGGACAGTAATGGTCATGATGGTGGTGACGATGATGCTGGTGACAGTGATGATGGCGAACATGCAGGTGACAAGGGTCTCCGTGGTATTGATGATGGTGGCTGAAGAGACAGTGATGATATTGGTGGTGATGTTAGCGATGGTAATGGTGGTCATAGTGATGTGATGATGATGGTGATGATGATGGTGATGATGCTCGTGATGGCGGCGGTGATAATGAGGATAACAAGTACAAGTAAGAAGTTGGATGGACCTCTTTCCCCACCATCCCAACTAAATGGTCTGCATGGGGCTTGGGAACAAAGACGACCCCGAGGTGTGCATCTGGAGGCATTCTAACTTACATTAGGCACATAAATGGCTTCTGAATCTAGAGTGTTTATTTCCATAGCTGAGAAGGTAAATCTTTTCTGTGTCAGTTTTAAAACACGTCATGGTCAGAGACAGTAAGATCACCTTGTTCTAAGAGCTCTAGCTTTCAGGGCCAGAGAAGATAATACTACAGAGTAGCGGCATCTCAAGTAATAGGCTCACAAACTCCAGTGAGAACCATAATCTGGCCTGCACGTGTGCGAGGGCACACACACACACACACACACACACACACACACACACACACACGGTGTGAGGGAGAGAGGGAGACTTTGAACTGATTGCCTGCCCCTCCACTTCATTTGTATCTGTCTCTCTGTCTCTTGCATATGTGGTTTGCTCCTAGAAGGAAGCCTCTGTGGGGAATTGTGTCAGCCTGTATTGATTAATAAACTCAAGATACTTGTCTTATTACATCAGAGATGTGTGGTACCATCTGACACAGTGTACTGGCTTGACCTCTGCTTGGCATTGTACCCTGTCTGTTTCATCTGGAAGAGATATGGACGGATTATTCCCAGATGGTACTGTCGGTTTCTAGAGTCCCCAGCTGGGAACACCACTCCCCACCGACCTCAGGTCCCACAGGCATTACTTCAGGCTGGGTGTAGAGATGCTGGCTCTGGCCACGTGGCCAATGCCATTTAGTTTCAGCCAGTGTTGCCATATGGGAAGAGAGACCCAGCCTTACCAGATGTTCCAAATTTTCAAACGAAGACTGAAATCTGGATATTTTAAAAGCAAAAAGCCCTCGGCTTTTAAATGTTAAAATGAATTCAAATAAAAAAAAAAGTGACTGTGTGGGCCAAATAAAACCTGTCTGTGGGTTGGAGCTGGCTGGTCTTCAAGCTCTGGTCTAACCAGACACTCTGCCTCACTGGCATGCAAGGGGCAAGCAGAGGAGGGGGGGACACATGGTGATGCTGAACCAGAGAAGAGTGAGCGAATCCCAGGAGAGGTAGTAATGTGCCTCCTCCAGGGAGCCCTCCTACCCAACCCTTCCTGACAGAAGGTGAGAGCAGGTCTTGCCTGAGAAATCCAACCTAGACTCTAGGAGCCTTACTGGTTAATGAGGCAGGTGAAGGTTTCTGGAGATATCACCAAGTTCTGCTTCTTATTCCTAGCACACAGTAGGTCCTCATTAAATGGAATCAGCTATTATTTATTGTCCTATATGTCTCATAGACAATATAGGTGCCAGCTATGCTCCAGGCACTGCTATGTGTCATGAAATCAAACGACACAGCCTCATAGATGGTAGACACCCGTATTCATGTATGGGCATTCATGGGGCAAAGAAGAAGTTGTATTGTGTGTAACCTTAGGAAAAGGGAAATATTTAAGTCAGTGTACCATAGAGATGCCCACATATCTGTGTTTCCTGCACCATTATGCATGGCTGTCAAGTTACAGATTCGACCTTGGAATATATCGGCAGATGAATACAGAAAATGTGGTATGTGGGCTGGAGAGAGGGCTCAGAGGTTAAGAGCACTGACTGTTCTTCTAGAGGTCCTGAGTTCAATTTCCAGCAACCACAGGGTGGCTCACAACCATCTATAATGTGATCTGATGCCCTCTTCTGTCATGCAGGTGATTATGCAGGAAGAGCATTGTATATTATAATAGATATATAAATCTTAAAAAAAGAAAAGACAGTGTGATATGTATATACAGAGGAATTTTATGCAGATGTAAGAAAGAATGAATTATTATGTACAAAAAATTATACAGAAGTGGAGATCATTGTCTTAAGTGAAATAAGCCAGATTTGCAAGGACAAATATTGCATATTTTCAGCTGCGTGGTGGCGGCTTTTGCCTTTAATCCCAGCACTTGGGAGGCAGAGGCAAGATCTCTGTGAGTTCAAGGCCAGCCTTGTCTACAGAGTAAGTTCCAGGACAGCCAGGGCTACACGGAGAAACCTTGCCTCAAAAAAAAAAAAAAAAAAAAAGTAATATTGCATATTTTCTGTCATATGTCGACCTAGATCATATATATATGTACATATAGATGTACATATATACACCTATATGTACATATATACATGCACATATATGTACACACATATATATGATATCTTTATTTCTGTGTCTATCCACCCATCCATCCATTTGTGCTGCTTCTCTGCAGAACTCCTACCTTATGATCTGGCAAGTCTACTCTTAGGTATTTCTTTATTCAGGAAAAAGGAAGACATTCATCTACAACAAGATGTATAAAAGAATGTCCATAACAGCTATATTCTTGCTAACCTTGGGCTGGAAACAGCCTGCATGTCTATCCACAGATGGCAGTATAGAAGACATACCTAGAATTATTAAAGGGGCCATGAATTTGTGTCTACGTAGGTCATAGGCCCCAGGGGAGAGCCTGATAATCTTCTGCCAAATGGACATAATATTAAAACAATGACTCATTACCATACTTGTAAATGAGAGAGTCTCCCAGACCCTCATCAGAGAAGCTTTGCCTTGCAATAGATAGTAACTAACACAGAAATCTTCATCTGTACAGAGAAAAAAAATACTGTGGGGTTCTCAGCCCTAAACTGGATGCCAAATTTATATCCTTCCCTCCAAGGATGAAGGATCTTTTCAGAAGAGGCAGAAAGATTGTAAGAGCCAGAAATGGTGGATAACTTCAAGAAAAAATGTTTCCCAGATTTAACAGGCCAGATAAACTTATACATTTCTGGAGATGTGACATTATGAACGAAACCTACTCAAGCTCCAGCCGAAGGCCTAGCATAGATGGGGAAAGGTTGACACTATAATGCCACCACTAACTGAAGAGCTATTGGCATTTCATAGCTAGGAGAGGGAGAGTCCATTTTTTAAAAATGGTGTGACTCCTGGCAAGCTGACCATACATTGTAACAAGCCCCACTCCCAAGCCTCGTTGGGCAACAAAGAATGGTCTGAACTCAGTCCCAAAGAGTGGGCTATTGGCTCCCTTCTAAAGTGAACAGTCTTGGCAAGGAGACATAAAAATAAATAACTTTAAAGTTGAGAACCTTGAAAACTATTTCCTCAGCCAGTGACAAAGGTCAGCGTTCCAAGCCATGAAGGTGATGGCTCCATGCCTGAATAATGATGAATGCCCTACATATTCTTGGACATAGTCTTGGTGCTGTTGAGGGAGGCTTAGCTTCGTTGGAGGAAATGCATCACTGGTAAGTTATGAGGATCATGGTGGCCCATTTCTAATCTCTCATCTTGAGAAGCAGAGACAGGGAATCCTTAGAGCTAGGTGGCTAGCAAAGTCTTCAAGCTCTGCACTCAGCAGAGACCCTGCCTCAGTAAATAAAGTGAAGAGAGATAGAGGAAGGCAATTGTCCACCTCTGGCCTCCACGTCTATGTACACATTCATGCCCAAGGACTCTAACATAAGTGAACGTGCATACATACACCCATGCTCATCACACATGCATGCGTGTGCACACACACACACACACACACACACACACACACACAACTGAGGAACAATTCACAAAATCCTGAACCGGTGTTTTCAAAGTTGTCAGCGTTAGTGAAAACAAAGAAAAGACTGTGAAACTTCCAAGGCCAAGAGGAGCCTGAGGAGATAGGGGGGATAAATGTAACAGCATCCTGGGACAGTGTGCAGAGAATGGAATCTTGCCCTAGTCTGGGCCCAAGGTGAAAACAGTCTTTGGATGCTTGTCCCCACTGAGACTTTGTCTCTACGAACTAATAAAGATCTTAGTATAGACTGAGATGGAGGAAGGATCAGCCCAAGACAAAAGACAGGGGCCGGTGTTTCCGACCCCGGTATTGTATTGCCAAAAAACGACCATCTATAGGGAGAAGGATGGGGGGGGGGACGGGGGCGGAGATCGGACAGTGGAGCTTTTTCTGTGTGGTAGATGATCTGGTGTCTTAGACTGCTGAGATTTACGCCAGGAGGATTTGCCTTACAAAACTGATACCCAGAAGGTTTCATTCTTGTTCTCCTTAATCTCCCTTTCCCTCCTACTTAGGGTAGTTGGATTGTAAGGGAGGTACATGCCGTTAATCAATCCCTAATAAAGTAGACTCGTTAAGGAATGGGAGCCAACAGGACAGAAAAATGGCATTAAGTCAAAGTGAAGGGAATCTGACTGTAGTGTGACTATCGTTAAAAACAATGTGACCATTAGCCGTGACAAGGTATCTTAGGAATGTGAGCTGATAACAGGAGGGGAGTCTGGGAAAGATGTTACTTGGCAACTTACTTTGCCAACTGCATAATACCAACAATCTAAAATCATTCTAAAATTAAAATATTACTTTAAACATCAGTCTGAAGTAAAAAAAAAAAAAAAACCCCACAATAGATAGAAGAGTTTTTTGTTTGTTTGTTTGTCTGTTTGTTTGTTTTTAGAGACAGGGTTTCTCTGTGTAGCCTTGGCTGTCCTGGACTCAATTTGTAGACCAGGCTGGCCTCGAACCCACAGCAATCTGCCTGCTTCTGCCTCCTGAGTGCTGGGATTAAAGGCGTGCGCCACCATGCTTGGCTATATAGAAGAGTTTTAAATATGAGGTCTGGAGGCCAATGCAAGGGCTCAGCTTATATGACAATTGACACCAAGTCTAACGACCTGTCTTTGATCCATGGCAACCATATGGTAGAAGGAGAGAGCTGACTTCTGCAAGCTGCTCCATGACTTCCACAACCCATAAACACAAGGTGTGTCATAAACAAACAAACAAACAAATGTTACAAACATCTTCAAAAATGAAGTCGGGGCTCCCTGTGTAAACACAAAACAGCCTGATCAATCTGTCTTCGTGTTCTCTGGGTGTCTGAACCCTCCTTTTTTGTTTTATTTATTTTAAATGTGTATGATTGTTTTGCTTGCCTGTATGTCTGTACAACAGGTGTGTGCCTCATGTCCTTGAAAGCCAGCTGAGAACCCTTGGAACTGGAGTTACAGAAATGGAGTCACACCACCGTGTGTGTGTGTGTGTGTGTGTGTGTGTGTGTGTGTGTTGGGAGTTGAACCATGGTCCTCTGGAAGAGCACTGAGTGCTTTTAGCCACGGAGCCATTTCTTCTCCACACCATACACATGCGTATGAGACAAGAGCTCATTATGTCCTTCTGGCTGGCCTGGAATTTGCTATGCAGACCTGGCTGTTCTTGAATTCACAGAGATCTGCTTGCCTCTGGCTCCTAAGTGCTGTGGTTAAACACATGAGCCATTCTGCCCACCTAAGGCTCTTTTGTTTGTTTTGTTTGTTTTTGTTTTGTTTTGTTTGTTCTTGGGCCATAGTCTTGAGAATGTCTTTGATATCTTATTGTAATTTTGGAGTTGTCAAATTGGAGTTGGAGTTTCAGAGGCCCTATCTATCATCCACCCTAACT
Source organism: Acomys percivali (assembly GCA_907169655.1). NCBI lineage: Eukaryota > Metazoa > Chordata > Mammalia > Rodentia > Muridae > Acomys > Acomys percivali. Next base: position 5,359,742 of record OU015759.1, on the reverse strand, counting down.
TATTATGAAAGCTGCTAACTGGATCAGCTCAAAGTTGCTTTTCTTAACCCAATGGATACCTGAGCAAGACTTCCCTCCACAGGACAAAGGAGGGGAGCAGAGCACAGACTATCCTGTTCTGTGCCTTTTTCTCTTCCTTTCTCTCTTGCTCTAAATTTTGAGGTCAAGTCGAGGAAAATGAGGTGCTCTGATTGGTGCTGTTTTGGCTATTCTTCCCCACATCTTGCTGGGAAAGCAGCTGGAATCTTTGTCTGGTGGAAGCTCTTGGGAAGCCCTCGTCTCTTGTGATTAGTCTTTTAAGAATGGCTACTTTCGGCTGCGTGGTGGCGGCACATGCCTTTAATCCCAGCACTTGGGAGGCAGAAGCAGAGGCAGGCATGAGTTCGAGACCAGCCTGGTCTACAAAGTGAGTCTAGGACAGCCAGAGCTACGCAGAGAAACCATGTCTTGAAAAACAAAAACAAAAACAAAAACAAAAAATAAAAATAAAGCTACTTTCCTTAGTGTCATTTACTGTTGATGTCAAGGTAAAACCCTGACCCTTACCTCCAAAACATGCTCCTTAACCCAAGGGGACTATGTGACAGTTTATTACGGAACCAAAAAATGAGTAGGCATGGTCCAGGAACACAGACTCAGGCTCTCCCTAAAAGCCATGTTCTACTATGAAAATAGTTGCATAAGATTTTGTATTAGTTATAGAAACACGTCATAAATCAAGTATTTGTTGAACACATTGCTGGAGGAGGGGTGCACAGGTAAATGGGTTATAGCAAAGTGGGGGAGATGAAGGGACACTGGATAGCTGGGCTCTGGCGGGGCCTTTCCCCTTCTCCCAAATTCTTTCTGCCTTTGCTTAAAAAACCACTACATTTCTAAAGCCAGTCCCCCAGGGTCTATTTCCTTTTTTTGGCCACTTCCTCCTTCTGAGGCTGACTGCCAAGGGCCAGCTATCAAAGTCCTGAAGTCCAGCAATCAAAACTCGCCACGGCTCACCTAATTAACATGTCCAATTAATATTTAACAACCCAACCTAACTTGGGGCTTTCCCTTGGTTCCTTTATAAACTGCCATTTGCCCGCGGGCCAGTCTGTCTCCTCTATTCAGAGACGGTATTTTGTCTTCTGGGACAAATACCTCGCCCTCTCTCCTCTGTCCTTGTCCCTTTCCCTCTATCTCGAGTCTTTGTCTCTTATTCCTTGTCCCTCTGGGGACAATAAATCTCCCTTATGCTGAGAACTTGGTCTTGGGGGGGGGGGGATCCTGAGCCTTTACTTTTCCTTACAGGAAACCCCTGCTACAGGTTTCTGTTGCTGTCTGATGCCATTTTTAGCATTTAGGTTGGTGGTATACTAAGAATACATTTTAAGGGTTTTTCTTTTCCTGGTATCTTTTAATAGGCAGCTCTCATTTCCCACATTGCTTCATGAAACCGATTAATAATTTATTTCCTCCACCTGGATTTCTAGTTCTGATAACAGCTGGATGTCAAACAACTCAAGCCATTTCTGACGGTAACATTTTAAGGTTTTGATCGTCACAGGATGTTAGGTCAGACGCAGGGGCCACCAGTGGATTGCTTTCAAAGGGAATGAAAATACCCCAAGATAATTGGACTGTGGGGGTCTGGTTTGCAGCATTTTAGTTCCCGCTCTCCAAGGTCAGTCCTTGAAGAGTCTTTAACACAGTTGCAAGACCTGTCTTACCTCTTTTGTTTTTCCCCCTTCTCCCCTGCCCCCCCCCCCCCCATCCCTTAGCTTCAGCTCACGTATTTTTGATGTCCTCCATTCAAAGACCACCAGGAATGCAGCTCCATTATGTTACCTCACCCTGGGATGTTTCTGGTCATTTAGGGTAGAGGGGGCAGAGACAGGTGGGAGGAATGTCTTCATCTAAATACAGCCTGTAATCGCAGCCCCAGGGGAGACGGAGACAGGATGTTTGCTGTGAGTTAAAGGCCAGCTTGGTTTGCAAAGTGAGTCAACGACAGCCAAGGTTACACAGAAAAATCCTATCTTGCTAAATAAAGCCAAGCCAAGCCAAACCAAACCAAACCAATATCCAGAAGAAGAGGAGGAGGAGGAGGAGGAAGAAGAAGAAAAAGAGGAGGAGGAGGAGGAGGAGGAGGAGGAGGAGAAAGAAGTCTAACCAGAAGCTGTGGATTTTCACACTGGATCTTTTCATGATTGAGATATATATATTGCACTTATCCAACAATCCACCACCCTAAACTAAAAATATAACAGAGATTGGAGTAGAAAAAAGGAAGTGGGCTAGCTCTAGTTGTGTAATTTTTGGTGTGTTAATGCATCTAATTTATAAGAGGGCAGATCTGCCAGGCAAAGAATTTATCACACGAATGGAAAAGAAGCCATAGGGGATTTTGTGTGTAAAGGAATGACATTCTAAGCGTCATCTGCATCCCAGTGACCAAAATACCTGGCAGAAACACTTTGAAACTAGGAACAATTTATTATGCTTGGTGTCAGAGGGTTTTAGTCCGTCAAGGCAGGGGAGATGTGGTGGGGCTCAGCTCATGATAGCCAGGGGCCTGTGGCAGAAGCTGTCCCACAGGTAGACTAGGAAGCAGAGAAAAATAGGAGTCAGACACCACCTTGAAGGTTCTGACCCTGGTGACCTGCTCCTTTCGGTTAGACCCCAAGTAAAGATTTCACAGTTTTTCCAAACAGTGCTGCCAGCTGGAGATAATAAGCCTTTCGGAAAGAGCCTGTGGGAGCTGTGGGGCCTGGTAGGGTGGGGGGTGGGTTGTGATTTTAGATTCAACTCACAAAAGCATCCGGCTGGATAGTTGGGGTCCTGCTGAGCCTACCAAGATAGTGCTTGGGCTATTTGGGATAATGAGGCTCTTTTTTTCCTTCCTTCCTTCCTTCCTTTCTTCCTTCCTTCCTTCCTTCCTTCCTTCCTTCCTTCCTCCCTCCCTCCCTCCCTCCCTCCCTCCCTCCCTCCCTCCCGTTCTCCCTGCCTCCTTCTCTCCACTCCTTCCTTCCATTTTTCTTTTTTTCTTTCGGTTTTTTGAGACAGGGTTTCTCCGTGTAGCCTTGGCTGTCCTGGACTCCCTTTGTAGACCAGGCTGGCTTCGAACTCACAGCGATCTGCCTGCCTCTGCCTCCCGAGTGCTGGGATTAAAGGCGTGCACCACTACCGCCCGGCATCCATTTTTCTTTTTCTTTTGTTTTGAGATGGTTTTAAGTACTCCACTCCGACCTCCCTCAAACTTGCTATACAGCAAAGAGCACCTTTCCACTTCCAATCCGTCCATCTCTGCCTCCCAGTTCTGGGATGGCAGGCATACACGACCACACCCAGTTTTAATGTGGTGCTGGGGCTCAGACCCAGGGCTGCTTTCAAGCCAGGCGAGCGCTCTACCAGCTGAATTACAGCTATGTCCTCCTTGCCCCCACGCCATCAGATGAGACGTGAGGCTTGGAAGACTGCAAAGATTTTTCTTTCTTTTTGGGTTTTTGTTTTGTTTTGTTTTGTTTTTTTGTTTTTCGAGACAGGGTTTCTCTGTGTAGTCTTGGCTGTCCTGGACTCTCTACTCTCCTTGTAGACCAGGCTGGCCTACGAACTCACAGCGGTCCACTGGCCTCTGCCTCCCAAGTGCTGGGATTAAAGGCATGCGCCACCACGTCCGGCATGCAAAGATTTTTTCCAACGCTAGGCTTGGTCATGAAAATTTGTCTCTGCAGCTCTGTCTCTGTGTCATCATCTGTAGGAGCATCCCAAGGGACTAAGGAGTGGCTCACCTGCGCAGAGAGCATCTGCAAGTGAGAAAGGAAACTCGGATGGTGTCGGGACTCAGGTTAGGTCCCCAAATCTATCTGCTCCATGTTGCTTCCAATTCATGTGGGCTGTGCAGTAGCTCTTGCTGTCCTGCACTGACCCTCTGTCTCTTGTTTACCATCCCTCGCCTTGGGCCAATCTCTCCCTCTCAGGCAGCCTTCGGGCTGTTCTCATTTCTAGGCCGCTTTCTCACCGCCAGACCTAGATCCTTCTTTGAGTCCTCTGTGATCCCTGCAGAGACGGCTTGGTTCAACGCTCACAGTGGCAGCTTTCCCACCCCAAACCTCTGGGTCGCACATCCTTAGCTCTCATTTCCTGCAGGCATCAAGACGTTGTAAAACACAGACGTGATGAAGCCAAGAGATAAGAAGAGAACATTGAAAGCGTAGCTTTTTATAGACAAGGCGACGTGCAGTGCCACACGAAACTGCACAGGCAATGACAGACCCAAAAGAAAAGCAGGTAGTGTGCATTTGGGCGTGGGTTCTAGCTTGTGTGGTCTGCATAGGGAAACCACAGTCACAGATATATTAGGTGGGTTTACTTAGAGCAATGGTTCTCAACCTTCCTAATGCTGTGACCCTTTAATACAGTTCTTCATGTTGTGGTGACCTCCAAATACGAAATTATTTTCCTCTTCACTTCATAACTGTAGTTTTGTTAACCGTTCTGAATTGTAATGTAAGTATCTGACGTGCAGGATATCTGACGTGTCACCCCTGTGAAGGGGTCTTGACCCACACAGGTTGAGAAGAGCTGATTTAGAGGAACAGAATTGACAGAATGGGTTGTTGTTATTGTTGTTTGAGACAGAGTACCAAGAAGAGACTTGATACCCTATGAGCATATACAGGGGGAGGAGGAAGTCCCCCTCAGTCACAGTCATAGGGGAGGGGAGTAAGGGGAAAATGGGAGGGAGGAATGGGAGGATACAAGGGGTGGGATAACCATTGAGATGTAATATGAATAAATTAATAAAATATATTTTAAAAAAGAATGGATATTATATAAGGAGTTTATTAGATTGACTTATACAATACAGACTGGATACTTCAGCAATGGCTGTCTGGACATTAGGGAGGATGAGAGCCCAGTAGCTCAGGCCACCAAGCCGGATACCTCAGCTGTGCTTAACCTAGTGTTGAAGGCATAGAAGATTCCTGGAGAGCCACTGATGTCCAGTCCACCTTGGATGGCTGAAGAATTTGGCTTCTGAGGTCAGGAAAGGATGGCTGTGGCACAGGCAGCAGCAACAGCATAGACACACTCAGCAGCCAAAGCTGACGCAGGCAGGCCAAACTCATCCTGCTTCTTACTCAGCTCTCTTTATCTAGGCACCAAAATGGACAGCCCACTCTGGGGGCGAGCCTTCCCCTCTTAATGCTTCTAGGAAACATACTCCGGGTGTTTAGTTTTAATGATCAACTTGACGTGATCTAGAACGCCCCGGGAAAGGCTTCTCCATAAGGGACTGGCTATATTAGGCTCCCGACGGCATGCCTTTGAGGAGTTGTTATGATTGATACAAAGACCTGCACACTGTGAGTGAAGTGGCACCAGTTCCTGAATAGGGGCTTCCGGATAGACTGAAAATGGAGACATTTAGTTGAGCGCAAGCGTTCATATATCAACTCACTGGTCTCTGCTCTTGGCTGTGGTTGTGATGTGACTGGCTTTTTCTCCAAGTTCCTGCTTCCTGACTTCTCCACAGTGATGGACTGCAACCTGGAGCTGAAAACCAGATGACCCCATGTTTCACTCGAATTGCTTTGGTCAGAACATTTTATCACGGTTAGAGGAAGTGACCTGCCTCAGGTAGCTGCGTCTCTTGAGCCCAGGCCCAGTCAAATTGGCAATGAGATTAAACACCACAACAGGTGGGGTGTTTGGCATGTCTAGAAATTTAGTTAGTCCTTTACAGATTTTTCAAGACCCCCCTCCTTTTTTTTTGGTTTTTTTTGAGACAGGGTTTCTCTGCGTAGCCTTGACTATATTAGACTTGCTTTGTAGACCAGGCTGGCCTCGAACTCACAGTGATCCGCCTGCCTCTGCCTCCTGAGTGCTGGGATTAAAGGCATGCGCCACCACGCCCGGCCTGCCCCCCATGATGTTAAAGCAGAAACAAATATATGGACTAGAAGTACATGATTCACGTGCAAGACCTGATGGTCAGGAATCCAGTGGTTTTGAAGGGAGATGTTTACCTCGCTGTTTTAAATGCATCTGATTTTCTGCAAGGTATTAGGAATGCAGTAATTTGTTGCATAGATTATCCCCAGGGATAGCCTCATCATTGAGTTTTTTTTTTGTTGTTGTTTTTTTTTTTTTGGTCTTAACACTTGGCACGCTGGATACTGACACCTAGTGGTACTATCTAGAACTTTGGCCAACGTCCCTTGAACCAGTAGCCTGTTTACTTCTCTTGGAGTGTTTCTGCCTCAGATATGGCACAGATTTGAGAAAGGCTTCTCTCAGGAGTTCCTTGGGATCCTTCCTTTTGAGTGTTGTAGAAGCATCTTCTAGATTGCATGGTTTCCATATGGTCCTATAAATCTACTCCCTCCTTTTTTTTTTTTTTTTAACTTTTAGTTATTTAAGTCTGGTGGTTTTTTGTTTGCTTGGTGTGTGTGTGTGTGTGTGTGTGTGTGTGTGTGTGTGTGAATTTCATATGTGTATATACTACAGGGTTGCTTGCACTCCTGCCTAGCCTCTCTTATCTCTCTCCCACTTGTTTTTTTTTTTTTTCCCGAGACAGGGTTTCTCTGTGTAGCCTTGGCTGTCCTGGACTCTCTTTGTAGACCAGGCTGGCCTCGAACTCACAGCGATCCACCTGCCTCTGCCTCCCGAGTGCTGAGATTAAAGGCGTGGGCCACCACAGCCCGGCTTCCCACACTTGTTAAATTCCTATAAATCTTTTTCTCCCATTTGTGTTTTTTGGTTTTGTTTGGAGACTCAGAGATTAATGGCTATTTTTTATGTCGTTATCTCTTTGGAAGTATCTACTGGAGCTTGGTGGATTCACCAGAAGGTTGAGAACTGAAGGCAATGGCGCTCGCCCTCCCTCTCTCTCTCTCTCTCTCTCTCTCTCTCTCTCTCTCTCTCTCTCTC
>OU015759.1:5338847-5352820 GCA_907169655.1 Acomys percivali | reverse complement strand
CTCTCTCTCTCTCTCTCTCTCTCTCTCTCTCTCTCTCTCTCTCTCTCGCTCTCTCTCTCTCTGCCAGAGTTTATCAGTAGTCAATAACTAAGCAGAGAGGGCGTGAAATCTACACACAACAGTACCAACCTCCCAGGCAAGACTAGTCTCTTGTGCAACAGCGGCATGACTGTTCTTGGAATAGCACATCTCTGCTCAGATTTGAGTTCTGCTCCATAGAAGGGAATCCATGCTTGCTACTGCAAATCTGGTCAGAAACACATGACTGGAGAACTCATGAGCTCTCAGAGGAAAATCAGTACTGTTGTTCAGCTAAGTTGACATGGCATCAAACCACTTTCTAAATATATGTATACCCACAGATAGTTGTTACTTAGCCTTAATCAAAGGAACTTGTCTTTGTAGCAAACAGTGGTGAATACAGAAACTTATTCTGTACAAGGTGCTGAGAATAAATGACAGTCACACAGGAAGTGGGGGATGGAGGATGGTCTGATGTATTTTGATGCTAACTACAGCTTACTGTCTCTGTGACCCAACTTTTGCTTAATAAAAAGCCATCTTACCTGGGCAGGGCAGAAGATAGGTGGGGCTAGGAGATATATATATATATATATATAGAGAGAGAGAGAGAGAGAGAGAGATTCTGGGAAGAAGAAAGACTGCCAGAGAAGAAAGTAGAGAGACCCTGAAGGGAAGAGAGGAGAGAGGAAGGCTACCATGGGTTAGCTGGAGTTAGCACATGGCTGGCATGGATGGAGAATCTGGCCCAGATGAAGAACATTAGCAAGTATTTGGGATTATGGATGGGAGGTAACTTGATAGAAGTTATTGGAAGCAGATGGCATGGGATTGAGGCAGGGATCCCGTGCCTGCTCCACTATGGGAGGTAGTTTAGAGGACTGATATCTGCCCTGCCCCAGGTTAACTAAGGCTATTTTAAAATATAACAAGTGTCTGTGTCTTGATTGATTGCTAGCCGGGCCTACTGATAATACATGTAATTTATAATTATTTACTTCATTTTATTTGCATTGGTGTTTTGTCTATATGTATATCTGTGTGGGGGTGTCAGATCCAGGAGTTACCGACAGTTGTGGGCTCCATGTGGGTACTGGGAATTGAACCCCGGTCTTCTGGAAGAGCAGTCAGTGCTCTTAACTGCGGAGCCATCTCTCCAGCCCAATACATGTAATTTAAAAACAATAGTTAAGTATTCATCCTTCAACAAGATTTTTATATACCTTGCCCTCTATGGCGTAGGGAACATTACAGATGAGGAAAGCAGGAAAAAAAAAAAAAAACAGTAAGAGCCAGAAGATAGGAAGTAAAGGTGTCATCATTAAAAATAGGATGGTACACAACAGACATGATATGGAGAGATTTATTGTAGAAAGTACTTACAGCCACCTATGTACTAACAGAAAGGCCATGTTACACCATCTACTGGGTATCTCACAGCCAATGGAATCATAAACTTGCAGTAGAGTCCATTACCTGCACTGGGTTTGCACACGACTGGCCTTGTCAATAGACAGTTCTAGATTGGGAAGAGTCACAGGAACTACGTGTTTATCTTTCCTGCCCTGACTCACTGGGGGCTGCTGCAAAGGGCTGCCTTGCACCTGGCTTCCCTAGGGAAGTGGGAAAAGTGGCTAGGAGAATTCAAGAACATTCTGAAAGTTGTCTTTCAGGCTGTAGATACGTACGGCATCACATAGTGAGGAGAGCAAGAAAGCTAGAGAGAGAGAGAGAGAGAGAGAGAGAGAGAGAGAGAGAGAGAGATCTAAATCTAGTGTATCTTCTACCACATCAGACACTAATTCCTTCATGGAGGCTTCTCCTCGTGACTTCATCTGAAACAAATCACCCAAAAGGCCCCACTTCTAAATTCCCATTTTACTAGGGTTGGGATTCATGATAGAAATTTCTTCATATTTTTTCCAGAGGGGAATGAAAACAGTTCCCCACTACCATAAAGTATACAGCTGAGTTTCCCAAGTTTGGGGGAAATCACAGGGACCAGAACATCCAGAGTGGAATGGGTAAGCCTCACCCTGGGAAAACCATCTTCGTGATCACGGTGTCACCCCTGTTAGGTAAGTATCAAGATATATATTTCAGATGTAGAATTTAGAAGAGACGGTTCCTGCTCTTGACTCTGCCCGTGGTGGTTGTTGGTTGGGAGCAGCGCACAACCCTTCCCATGTGACCACACGTGGAAAGGGTGATGATAAAATATAAATATGGCCAAGCACCGGTGGCGCACACCTTTAATCCCAGCACTTGGGAGGCAGAGGGAGGTGGATCGCTGTGAGTTCGAGGCCAGCCTGGTCTACAAAGCGAGTCCAGGACAATCAAGGCTACACAGAGAAGCCTGTCTCGAAAAAACAAAATAAAACAAAAAAAGAGTATGGATATGGAGGTGTGATGGGGGCACGAAGAGGGACCTGTTTTTTTAAAAATATATTTTATTAATTTATTCATATTACATCTCAGTTGTTATCCCATCCCTTGTATCCTCCCATTCCTCCCTCCAAGCGACCTGTTTTATTTGGAATAATCAGAGGCATTTAAAACATTTTTGTTTTTTAGTTTAAAAAGTTATTTCAATGTGTGTGTTGTGTATGTATATAAGTACGCCTGTGCCCCATGTACATGCCATACCCACAGCAGCCAGAAGAGAGCATCAGATCCTTCTGAAACTAGATTTACAGACTGTGAGCTGTTATGTGGGTGCTGGGAACTGAGCCCAGGTCCTCCGAGAGAGTTCTCTTAACTACCCAGCCTTCTCTCAGGGTATTTTGAAGCTTCCAGGGGAGAGATTTTTTGAGGTAGTACCACAAGGTGGTACAGGGAGCACAAGCTATGGTCAGTTGCTTTCTGTCTGATGGAACAGCAACTGCAAAGGCCCTATACAGGGCTGAAGACACCGAGCTCGTTTTGGGGAGAGCTGGTTGGAGTGAGCTGGGAGGATTGCTGAAGCAGGGATCTGGAAGCAGGCAGGGAGAGCCCTGCAATGTTCTGAGAGAAATGATAGCAGAGAGTTCAGAGTTTATTTCCAGGCAACAGAAGCTGCTGGGGGGATTCCAAGCACAGCAGTAAAGCTCTGAATGGAAGTTGGCAAAGAAATGTGTGTGGGCTTTGATTCTGCAGATGCGTTTGCTCCAGCAGGTGAGATTAAAAATTAAATCACTTTATTTATAGCGTGACAGGCATGGAGCGATTTGCCACCAACTAAGAAAAAGGCAGCAAAACCTAACGGTTCCTGGATTCTACAATTCAGATTCTGCCTGTCTTTCTTCTCCATTATCCCTATTGCTCTCCCTTGTAGGCTCATTGAAGAATGCAATGAAAACATTTTATAAGAAATGTTATGTTGGGCATGGTGGCACATGCCCTTGGGAGGCGGAGGTAGGTGGATGTCTGTAAATTCAAGATCAGTCTAGTCTACATATCAAGTTCAAGGACAGCCAGTGCTATAGAGAGACCTTGTTTATAAAACAACAACAACAACAACAACAACAACAACAACAACAAACCAATCAAAAACAAAAACCAAAAAAAAAAAAAAAGGAAGAAAGAAAAATTGAACTGGGCATGGTGGCTCACGCCTTTAATCCAAGCACTCTGGAGGCAGAGGCAGGAGGATCACTGTGATTTCTAGGCCAGCCTGGTCTACAGACTGAGGTCCAGGATAGGCAAGGCTACAGAGAGAAACCCTGTCTTGAAAAATAAAAAAGAAGGGGGGCTGGAGAGATGGCTCAGCGGTTAAGAGCACTGACTGCTCTTCCAGAGGTCCTGAGTTCAATTCCCAGCAACCACATGGTGGCTCACAACCATCTATAATGTGATCTAATGTGCACTGTATATGTTAAAAAAAAAAAAAAAAGAAAGAAAAAAAAGAAAAAGAAACAGAAAGAAGAAAAAAAAAAAAAGAAATATTAAGCCATCATGGTGGAGCATGAGTTTAGTTCCAGCGCTCTGGAGGCAGACAAAGGTGGATGTCTATGAGTTCGAGACCAGGCTGGCCTAAAAAGTGAATTCCAGGCTAGGTAGGGCTACACAGAAACCCTGTCTCAAAAAAAAAAAAAAAAAATCCAAAACCAAACAAACAAAAAAACCCATGCACCACCACGCCTAGCAAGGCAGAGTCTCTTTATTTGTTGCTGTATCCACCAGGCTAGCTAACCCACAAGCTTCCAGGAACTCTCATTTCCATCTCTCTTCCTGTTGTAGGAGTGCTTGGATCACAGGCTCATGCTTACATGAGTTCTAGAGATTTGAACCCAGGTTCTCATACTTATGTGGTAGGAGCATCTCCCCAGACCCATAGAATGTTCTGTGCCTTAAAGAGGTAATACCCCGCCCCTTCTGCCCCTGACCCATGTTAATCTCCTTTCTGACCCTGATTTCCCTTCTGGGTGTTTGATGATTGGGATCACACTAGCCATGCCCTGTGGGGTCTGCTTTCTAATCACAGGGCAAGATATTTTAAGGATGCTCCAATAATCCTCCAATTATAGGGGACTGTGCTGATTAGATTTTGTGAAGTTGATACAAACTATAGTCAGCTGGGAAGAGGGCATTGCCCCCATCAGAGTGGTCTGTGGGCTCGTCTCTGGGGACATTTTCTTGATTGTTGACTGATGGGTGAAAGGAGTGTCCAACCTGCTGTGGGCAGTGCCATCCCTGTGCCGCTGGTCCTCGGGTGTATACAACGGCAAACTGAGCATGCCAAGGAGAGCAAGCCAGTTCCTCCATGGCCGCTGTCTCCAGGTTCCCACTTGAGTTCCTTCCCTGGCTGCTTCCATCCATTAGTTTGTGAGCCAAACAACCCCTTTTCTTCCCACGTTGTTTTTGGTCAGCATTTTATCACAGCAACAGAGAAGCAAAGTCAAACAAAGACATATCAATCCTCTTTGTGTGTGTGTGTGTGCATGTGTGTGTGTGCATGTGTGTGTGCATGTGTGTATGTGTGTGTGTGTGCATGTGTGTATGTATGTGTATGTGCATGTGTGCGTGTGTGTATGTGTATGTGTGTGTGTGCGCGTGTGTGTGCGCGTGTGTGTGTGTGCGTGTGTATGTGTGTGTGTGTGTGTGTGTGTGTATGTGTATGTGAGAGAGAGACTGGGTAATGATCTATTGTGTGTTTTATCACTTCTACTCTGTCCTGCCATGATGGCTGTCCTAGGTAGAGTTTCATTGCCATAAAGTGACACCATGACCATGACAACTCTTATAAAGGAAGACATTTAATGGGAGCTGGCTATAGTTTCAGAGGCTTAGTTCATTATTGTCACGGCAGGAAACCATGTAGTGTGCAGGCCTGCATGGTGCTGGGGACGGAGCTGAGAGTTCTACATTTGGATCTGAAGGCAGCAGAAGGAGGCTGTGTCCCATGCTGGCCATAGCTGATCTCACAGCTGGCCTCCACAGTGACACTCTTCTACCAATAAGGACACGACTACAAATAGCGCCACTCCCTATGGCCAAACATTTACACGTGTGGGTCTTTTGGGGGCCATTACTATCAAACCACCACAATGGCCACATTTCTTCAGCTGCTGTTATGGCTTTGGGGGTGTTTCCGAGGGGTAGGGGTTTTCCAAAAGAAGAAAAAGAGAAAGAGAAAGAGGGAGGAAGGAGACAGAGAAGGAAGTAGGAGAAATAGAGAAAGAGGAGGAGTAGGAAGGGAAGGAGGAAGGGGAAGAGGGAGGAGGAGGAGACCTTGACACTCATCCTGCGAGTCAGACGCAGTCATTACTGCCGTCCTGTATTTGAGAAAACCGATGTTCAGAGAAGGTGAGCAATCTGCCCACCACCACACAAGTAATGGGAAGTAGAGATGGCATTTGAGGGCCAGATATGTGGGCCCACAGCTAAATCCTGTAACTCTTGGGTTCTACAAAGAAGCTGGAAGATTATTAGAACCAACCCATCAATGGTATGACCATGCAATGGAATATTATTCAGTCCAGTCTTGTGGTATGGACTTGTCCATTCAACTGTTCAGAAGATCGAGACAGGAGGGGTTACAAGTTCAAAGCTGGCTTGAGCTCCAGAGTCTTGATCTAAAGACCTGCCTAGGAAACTTAGTGAAATCCTGTCTCAAGAAGCATTTCTCTATGCTTCAGTTTCTGCCTTCCCTTTATTGATGGACTGTTAACTAAAAGTATAAGATTAAAAGAAACTCTTCTTCCCCAATTTGATTTTGGTCATGATATTTTATCAGAGCAGTTGAAACTTTAAGTGAGAGGTGGACTTAGTATCTATCAAACAGCTCTCTAAATTTCCATCTCTATACCCAGTGATTAGTGTGCCTCTCAGATCTCAGCAAAGAAGTTTCTTTGTATAATGGATGGCAGTTAAGGCAGAAAAATCACAGCTGATTGAAGTGCATGGAATACGTGAGTGTGGAATGCTCAGCCATAAATAGGACATTGACATCACACTCACTATCCAAGGCCAAAGGCTTATCATCATGGAAGAGGAGACAGAGATTCCAAGAGCCAGAGGCCAGGGAGGATGTGAACAAAATAGTGTCTTCTGAATACAACAGGACTGCTATGTCTATGAACTCAACAGGGGCTGAGGATGCCTGCTCAGAATCATGCCAGTTGACAATCCAGTACAAAGGTAGGAGGGGATCACCAGGCACCCTCCCTAGATCCTCTCCCCAGCAGAGAGGCTGTTGACAACTGATGTCTTCTGGGAGACAAAGAGTCAGTTTTCTTTAAGGGTGTGGCCCCTAGTAAAGTGCACCAAGCTCTGGTGTGTGACTCTATACTGATGGGCATATGAGCAGCACAAATCAGGCTCTGCAGATCATCAAAAACAAAGCAAGAGGACTCAAAGTTAGAAGGGATGAAGGATGGCTCTGAGAGGAGTTAGAAGAGGAGTGGGGATGAGTAAGCTCAAAACACTCTGTGGGAAAGTATGAAACTCTCAAAGAACTAATAAAGATGCTGTATTTTTAAACCACACAAGGTAAGATGCTATTGGAAGAACTCAAGCGTGATATGATTAGTTCATTATTGTCAATTTTTTTCAACCTTTATGTCTGAAAATTTTTCATATGGAATTGTTGAAGAGCTCAACCTTCTCACCCACAGGTCTGTCAGTCTCTTAGTTAAAAAGAAAACTTTCCTTGGGCACCTGGCAGAAAGTATGTGGGCAGGCAGGAAGTACAGGAGGTTTATTTAAGGTATCACCTTGGCTGGTGTGCGCACAGGGACTGAGCATGGTTGCTGCCTTCAGCTCTGTGCATGGACGTTATTTTCCTGTTTGGAAAGAAGTTTCCATTTATCTGGGACTTAGTGGCAAGTCTTGCTTTGCCTCCTCTTATGGAAGCTGAAGTACTTGCTAGCCCATTGTTACCACCTATTGAGTTTTGTTTAGAGTCAGTTCTGGACTTCACGTATCTTATGGTCTTGCGTGGGACATCTCTGATTAAGTCAGAGATACAAGGAATGATGGTGTACCTAGTTTCCCATTCCCCTTCCTTCCTTCCTTCCTTCCTTCCTTCCTTCCTTCCTTCCCTCCCTCCTTCCCTCCCTTCCTCCCTTGTGGCAGTGTCTCACAGTCTTATGGAGTTCAGAGTGACCTTGAACTCTTGGCCATCTACTCTCACCTCTGTAGTGCTGGGATTGCCTGTATGTGCCACTACACCTGGTTTACGTGGTGCTGGGGATGAAACCCAGGGCTTTGGGCACACTAGACAAGAACTCTAACATTTGAGTTATACCCCAGTCCCAAACTGCAACATCTTTCACACTATGATGTCCCACTGGCCCAAATTTGTCTCAATAGTCTCTGCCTTGCTTCCTTTGAGTCATCTTGAATAGGGATGGGGTGGGGGTGAGCAGCGTGGTTTCACTCTGTAGCTCAGGCTGCTGTTCATATCCTGGTAATCCATCTACCCAACCCTCCTTAGTGCTGGAACTGTAGGCATAAAGCACCAAGCTTGGCCTCAAAGCCTGATTCTCCAGTCTTTTTCTTTGATTGCCTAACATCGTTGCAATCAGTTTCTCCCTCAAGGCAGGGCCTCATGTAGCTCTCGCTGGCTTCTAATTATGTAGCTAAAGGTGACTGGAAGTTTTGCTTCTCCTGCCTCTACCTCCCAAATGCTGAGATTACATACAAGTATGTGCCACCACACCAGCCTCAGCCTTTTATAAAATTCTTGTTTCTTCCAATATGTATTTGTATTACATTTATTTTGTGTGTGTGTGTGAGGAGAAGACATCATGTCCCACAGCACATATGTGAAGGTCAAAGGGCAAATTCTCTTCTTCCACCATATAGTACCAGGTATTGAAGTCAGGTGCTTTGAGGCAAGCACCCTACTCACTGAGCCATCTTGCCATCCTAAAATGGATTTGTTTTATTGGCCTTGCTATGGTGCCTAGGTTGCCTAATTTTTTTCACTTGTCACTATTTTATGTGTATGTATGTGTTCCTGAATGTGTGTATGTGTGTGCAGGAGTGTGTAGAGGCCAGAAAATGGTGTTAAATCTCTTGGAACTGGGGTTACAGATGGTTGTGAGCCACCACGTGGGTGCTGGGAAACAAGCCTGGGTCCTCATCAAGAGTACTAAGAGCCATCTTTCTGGCTCCCTGTTATCTAATTTAAAGAACACAAGCCAACTGCTCTTACTGTGTTCACAGAATTGGGCTGCTATCACCCTAATCAACCTCTGGATATTTTAATAACCCAAGAAAGGAAGCTTACAATGGTTAGCACTCAATCTTAATTTCTCTCTTCCCTTAACCTCCTTCATCTTTCTTGGCTCCAGACAATCTCTGATTTACTTTCTGTCTCTCTATGTTAACATAATCTGAACCCCTCATATAGCAATAAACATGCATCTTTTGCCCAGCATTTCACCATATCACCCTCCTGTCATCTTCTGACACTTTCTATTCTATCCCTCAGCTCAGTCTTTGTAGATTTCAGTTATGGTGTAGCCTGACATATTTCACATACCTTCTGGGTTTATTCATGTTGGCACAAGTGACAAAATTCTCTTCTTTTAAATTTTTATGTGAAAGTTCTATGTTATTTATTTATGCCTGTATATACTAGGACTTGGGAGGCAGAGGCTGGCATATCTCTGAGTTTGAGGACAGTCTGGTCTACTTAGTGAGTTTCAGGTCAACCAGAACTATATAGTGAAAACTTGGCTAACAGACAGACAGACAAACAAACAAACAAACAAACAAATAAAATGGATGATGAACTAGGAGATGAACTAGGAAGACTTATCTTCCCAGCCATCACTTCTGAACATGTGGGCCTGCAGACTGAGGGGAAAGGGAAAAATAAATGCCAGGAATTAAGACTAATCTGGAGAGCTCAGCCCTCCCTGTGGTACCAGTTGGGGGTTAAGCGTTTCTTAGGTAAAGTTCACTGAAGATGACTAATTACTTCCATATAAGATCTTTTCAGCCAGCCTACCATAATGTTTTTTTCCCCCTAGGTACCAGGGAAAATTTAGCTGCTTGATTGACACCTATCTAGAAATTTCCCTTGTGCCTAGATATATCAGCATTTCCTGGGACCAGGATAGGTCCAAGGAGGACAGTGAGAAAGGCTGGTTCAGAATCATGATAGTTATCTTCTCGGTTACCAAGTTCAGCATCCAGGAGGTCTGTGGACAACACTGCTGCTATGTCTGAAGGCTCACTGGAGGTAGACAGCACTTCCCTGGGGAGACATGGGAGCTGTCAATCAAGCATCTGCTTCCTCAGCCATCACTGTGACTGTTGTGACTGCTTTAAATCCCCCGTGGCTGCTAAAAGAGTCACTAACCCAGCCACTGACACTTGGGAGAGACTTTAGATCAGACAGTCTCCCATGGTACTTTGCTCCTTCTATAGTAACCATAGTTATCATTATGGCTGCCATTCCAACAACATCTCTGCTTTGGGGAACTTTGCTTAAGCCATGACAGCTTAAGAAAGTCCTTAGATGATCTTGCCAGTAGATGCTCCACTACTGTCAGTCACCACTTCTGTCCTCTCACAGCTCTGTCACTCTGGTCAGGGAGGAACACCCCTGCCAGCTAGTGTGCATTGCTGACTGAATATAAAAGCAGTGTTTCTCTCACTGCTCTCGGAGAACTCTGATTGGTGCTTCAGTCCCAGCAATCCCCTCTGGGTCCTGGATTTTGGTACTCTTCTGGGGCTCTGTCACTTCCAGGTCTTTTCGTCCTTCATCCCACTTTCACCCAGGACCCTCTCTTTATTGCTCAAGTTTTTGCTATGAGTCTCAGGATCTGTTTTGAAGGGCTTCTGGGTGTAGCCTTTCAGAGGGCAACTCTGCTAGGCTACAGAAGGCCCTTTAATAATGAAAGTTCACCAGGAAGACAAAGTTGGATGATCCTACAATCATGTGTATTCTTCTCTATAAAAACCATTTATATTAGTCCCTCGAGAATCTCATACATAATGTTCTGATTACATTCCCTCACCATCTCTTTCTACATGTACTCTTTTCCATTCCCACCCAACTTGGTGTCCCTACTCATCTTTCAGAAAACCACTGACCCCCATGTGTGCTCATCCCATACTCTTGGCTGCATGGCTATCTAGTGATGTGAAGTCAACTTACCAAGTGCCACATCCTTAAAGAGAGTTGACTCTCCTTCTCCCAGAAGCTATCATTTGCCAACAGATCCTTATCTGGAGGTGGGATTTTTGTGCCCATCTCTCTGATCCACGCTGGGATTTCATCTGGCTTGGGTTCGTGTGGGTCTTGCATGATGGAACAGAGTCATTGAGTTCACATGCGCACCTGTCCTGTTGTTCTGGAAAACGCTGTTTCCTTTGTTGTCATCTGGATCTTAACTCTTTCTGCCTGCTCTTGTGTAATGCCTTCTGAGCCTTGTGATGAGAGTATAATATCCTGCTTAGGGCAGAGCACTCCACTGTCTCTCATTCTCTGAACTTTGACAAACTGTGAGTCTCGTTGTTAATCCCCATCTCCTGGAGAACGAACCTTCTCTGAGGGTTGAGAGTTGCACTAATCTATGGGCATAATGAGAAGTCATAATATGATATATAACATGGTATGACATAATATAATAATATAATATGGTATAATATAAAAGGAGTTCTTTCTTTTTTTTTTTTTTAAGATTTTCTTTTTAATTATGTATACAATGTATAGCCTGCATGTGTGCCTGCACACCAGAAGAGGGCACCAGATCTCACTATAGATGGTTGTGAGCCACTTTGTGGTTGCTGGGAATTGAACTCAGGACCTCTGGAAGAACAGACAGTGCTCGTAACCTCTGAGCCACCTCACCAGCCTGGCTTATCAACTTTCTAGCTGTAGGTTCTTGATTAGAATTTCTTGAAACAGCCATGATGGTTTTTCATGGGTGAACTGGGCCACATCCATACAGTAGAACACTATTCAGCAACACAATGGAAGGAGCTCCACTTGTTAGACAAATTGTCATGGCACCAAGATATGTTCTGGTGCCAAAACTTCTGTTCTAAGGCTTCATCAGAGAAGCTTTTTTTCCCCCGCAAGGAATGGCAGTGAATGCAGGGACTCGTTTAGGGTGCTGAGAATAAATGACTGTTGGAATGCTCAGCCCTAAAAATGGATAGTCACATCATCTCCTTGCATGCTCTGGGAACACTGAAGAAGAGTTCATAGAAGGAATGTAAGAAGCAGAAGATAAGGAGAACAGCTGTGACGTGCCAGCCTCCTAGCAGGACACAGCCCTTGTAATTATGAGCTCTCAGCAGCTGTGGTCACCTGCACTGGGCCCTGCACAAGGCTGAGCCTGTCGTCACTCAGTTATGAATGGAGGAGGGGCTTGCGATGCCCTACCTCTCTCTGCTGAACTATTGGTTACTGGCAGATTGGGGGTAGTTAGGGAGTGTCATTGCCTTTAGTTGTATACCCACTCGTGAGTCCATCGGGCTCCAGTGGATAGTTATAAACCCATAGCCACACAGATGGCTCTGGTGAAACTCAGTGGGTCACACACACACACACACACACACACACACACAAACCCAAAGGAAATGTGTGTGAGGAAGATATTTGTGATAGTGGGTAAAAGGTGTGGCTCAGTGGTAGAACATCTGCCTAGAGTCCTTCAGTGAGGGGCTTGAAGGGGTGCCTCAGTGGTAGAGCACCTGCCTAAAGTCCTTCAGTGAAGGATTTGGAGGGGTGGCTCAGTGGTAGAGAGCATTGCTTAGATTCCCCCAGGAAAGGGGCTGGGGGTGTAGTAGTCCAGTGGTAGAACACTGGCGTAGAATCCATGTGTGAGAAGTTTGAGGCATGGCTCAGTGGTAGAGTCCTTGATAGCATGTGCAAGGGGCTAGGTTCAATTTCAAGAACCAAATAACAAAAAAGGGGAGGGGAATCATTTAACTTTTGGGGACTTCAGAGGCTAGGTGGGGCTCTCCTGGGCATCTTGAACCTTGATGTTTCAGGAACATCTCCCTGAGTTGTGACCATTACCATGTCTCCAATTCCTACCTAGTGCCTGTGTTTGGAAGTCTGCTGTTATTGCTTTGGACTCCATAACTGCGTGACAATCACATGGTAGATCTAATGCCTCTGCTATAATTATTCTGATGGCTGTGGGAGCTCCTGGTACCATGAGCCAGCTGGGCTGCAGTTCCTCATCTGATCTCAGTGACTGTACATAGTTACACTCTTGCGTCTAAAGCCCTGTCACCATAATTATCTGCCTTGCATAGCAGTTTATTTATTAAGGAATGACATCAAAGCTCCCGTGTTTCTGTTTCTCTTCAGGGTGCCTCTAGTGTTCTTACATGTGAGGGGAGAGAAGTTAAGACATCTGTTCCCTAGTGAAATAATAGTATAGGCAGAAACCTCTGTAGGTAGTCAGAGGGAGTATTATAGATTCATCATGCAGATATGTGGAGTATGCACTATACAGCTTAGGGGTCACCACATCACATATTGTGAGGAGCACTGTGAGACCCCCCCACTGCAAGACAGGCATTCAGGAGTCATGCAGAGCCCCGAGAAAGAAGGGATGGGCAGCTGCTGAGGAAGATGGCTGACACCGTTTGAAGGTTACTGCCACAGAAGATCGCTTGTATGAGCAGGTCAGCTTTATTGTGGAAGTCTAGGAAAAAGACTCATTGATGGAGGTGTCTTTAACTTGGGGCAGCCTGACAGCCCCTCCTCCCATGATCTGGAGTCAACCTACTGGTATCTTCTCATTTTCTATCCCTTTACTCAGGACCCAACATTTTGTACTTTCCAAAGGTCTGTGGCCCTCTGGATATCCAGTGCAAGCTGCTCAGCTGGTTCATCCTTTCTGATCCCTTTAAGCAGACTGTGAGCCAGCTCAGCAGCCTGCCATCTGTGGGGAATTCATTTCAAGACACCCAGCAGATGCCTGAAACCAAACAGAGTATTGAATGCTATATATATATCCTATGTGCCTGCATCCCCACCAGAAAGCTCAGTTATAGACCAGGCATAAGGCCTAGCAGTCATCACTAAAAACAGGACAACCGTGAAACACGTTATTAGCATTGTTTTGGAAAGAGTATTGAGACTTTGTCAAACTACTCAGAGAGGCACATAATTGTGTTTACTTCTGGAGTTTTCCATTCCGTGTTTTCTGGCTATGGTTGACAGTGGGTGATGGTCTGCACTGAAGAGCAGCTATGGATGGGGTGGGGAAAGGGGAAGGGCTCCTATATTGCTCCTGTAGCATCTCATCTTCTGTCTCCTGTTGGTCTTCAAGGTAACTGGGGGATGGTTGTCTGTTTGCTGTCTATTCTGATAGATACAAGGAGCCTGGAAAAGTATTTGGCAGCTTACCACATTTTACAGAATTTACTGAAAGCTCCACACACGCAGATAGACACAGACACAGGCACAGGCACATGAACACACAGACACACAGACACACAGATACACACACACACACACACACACACACACACACACACACACACACACA
>OU015759.1:5289189-5326519 GCA_907169655.1 Acomys percivali | reverse complement strand
GTGTGTGTGTGTGTGTGTGTGTGTGTGTGTGTGTGTGTGTGTGTGTGTAGATGCCACTGGAGGTCAACAGAGGATGTTGAATTCCCCAGAGAAGGAATGCAAGCAGTTATGGTTTTCCCAACATAGGTCCCTGAAAAAGGAACAAGCATGTCTAACCAATGAACATCTTTCCAGCCCATAAGGGATTGAGTTTTAACATGTAGGCTATGAGGGGGGAAGGCGCCCAAGCGTTCAATTCATAACAACATGAAAGAGAGTGTCATATGAGACCTCCAGGAATTTCTTAAGTTTTGGTGTCTTATATTTAGCTCTAGGCTTGTGACACTGGAATTCAAAAATGCAAGACATAATCACCTCTGTTATTTCTTTCTGTCCCATAAGAGATTTCAGGTGATGCTAGGCGCCCACTATTCAACAGATGCATGAATAAAGGAAATGTATTTACACAGTTGAATTATATTCAGCCATGAAGATGAGGTAGATTGCGTTGTCTTCAGGGAAATGGATGGGTCTGGGGTTTATTATGGTGTTTATAAAATAAATCAGACCCAGAAAAACAGATATCCTATTATATACATTATATACAATACACACACACACATACACACATACACACACACACACACACACACACACTTTAAAATAAAATACACAGTAAGACAAACTGGACCATAGCAGGACTCAAGAATTCTGTTCTGTAAATTGTGCCAGTAAGACTGAAAACTGTAGATGAATGGACATTCATAGTGTATGGATTGGCCCGTGGGCAAATCTATGAGACATTTTCTTGATTAGTGATGGATGTGGGTCAGCTGATCCCACTGTGCATGGTTCATATCCTGGTATGGTTGTCCTGGTTTCCGTAAAAAAGACTGAGCAAACTACTAGAATCAAGCCAGTAAACTTCATTCTCCCATGGCTTCTGCTTCTGTTTCCACTTGCAGGAGGCTCTTTCCTTGAGTTCCTGCTCTGACTTCCCTCAGTGATAGTGTTACCAGGAAGTCTAAGATGAAATGAACTTTGTTCTCCCTAAGTTGTTTTTTCTCATAGTGTTTTATCACAGCAATAAAAACCCTAGCTAGGGTTTCAGAAAATCTGTTGTCCTAACAGTTTAACTGTGCGTTTCACTAACATGGACTATTTAGGTGTTATGTTGTCTTAGAGTTATGCATATTAATTGACTAAATTCTTTTCTATTGATAAATAAATTTCCATTTTTTTTCCTTCTGGTATACAACATTCCAAACTCTGCTTTTATGAATTTTACCTCTTCATTTATTTATTTTATAGTTTTTGAGACAAAATCTTGCTATATAGTTCAGACTGGATCAGAGCTCATAATGAGTACAGACTGGCCTTCTACTCATGGCAATCCTCCTACCTCATCCTTCCAAGTACAAGGATTATAGGCATGCATCATCATGTCCACCTTCAATATGACTATTTTACATATCTCAAATCAGGGGAAGAGTGCAACCTGTCCCTCTGGTTATTTTTATTTTTATTTTTATTTTTATTTTTATTTTTATTTTTATTTTTATTTTTATTTTTATTTTTTGGTTTTTCAAGACAGGATTTCTCCATGTCTTGGACTCACTTTGCAGACCAGGCTGGCCTTGAACTCACAGAGATCTGCCTGCCTCTGCCTCCTGAGCGCTGAGATTAAAGGCGAGCGCCACCATGCCCGACCATCCTTCTGGTTTTTTTTTTTTTTTTTTTTTTTTTAACCATGCCACGAGGTGTTTTATTTTCATCAATCATACAAATAATTTTCTATAATATCCCAGGGCAAACCGGTGAAATTTGGCAGTCCGATTATAGTAGGGGGGTCCTGCTTCAGAGACCCGCGAGCCGGTAGCATCGGCGCGGAGTGCCTGGGTTCATAGTGCAGCTTGTGGCTCGCGTCCATCTTGCAGGTGGCTCTTCCTCCGCATCACGAGGGGGGTCTTGGAGATGACGGGGTGGGGTGGGAGGGAAATCCTCCTAGTCTTTTAGGAAATTTCACTCCTCTTTTCCTGTTCAATGGTCTCTTTGGTCGGCAGGGTGTTCTCCTGCGTCTCGGTTTTCTTCAGCTTGGCCTTATCAAAGCTGGCGATTTCCCCCATGTGCGGCTTGTCTGCCATTTTCTTACAACCCGTGAAGTCTCGCTCCGAGCTCGCGCTCCAGGTGCTCCCACTCGCGTTGCTGCAGCAAGAGACCCATCCTTCTGGTTCTTAATCATTTCACTTAGAGCCATTTGTTGAAGGTACAGCCATGGCTTTTCACAGAGCATCATCATCATCATCATTTTCATTCCCTGTGTATGTACACCACATTTTCTTCAACTGTTTCAGGCTTATTTCTCCATCATAGATCTTGTGGTGTAAGCTGCAATGTTTACATTAGTGCTGACATTTCACTTCCACACCATCTTACTGTGGTTCTGTTTGTAATTTCCCTTTTCTTTTCTTGTGAAACCGTCATGCTATTTTTCATAGAGGAAGATATTTTTTCCCTCTGGCTTCCACTTTTTTTTTTTTAAACTAGTTGCACAGGGGGAGGGGCCCAGCATCTTCAAAATGATTCATTCATTTATTTTTTTGTTTTTTTGTATTTTCCTTTTAGAGACATGCTTTCTCTGTGTAGTGCTAGCTGTCCTGGAACACTCTCTGTAGAGCAGGCTGCCCTTGAAGTCACAGAGATCCACCTGTCTGCCTCAAATGTGCTGGGATTAAAAGCACGCACCACCAGACTCAGGTTTCACAATGATTCTGACTCATTCACCTACAGGCAGGATTCCTCAGAACAGCTGAGGTCCTACATTCCACATTCCCATTAACAGTAAGAAAAGGATCCGATTTCTGCACACTCCTGAAAATATTTTTTTTTTTATCTTTAAAAATAATCATCTGGGTCAGTGGTTACAGACACTTGCTACTGGTTCTGACAACCTGAGTTTGATCCTTGGGGTATACATAGTAAAAGGAGGGAACTGAGTTCAGCAAGTTGTCCTCTGACTACTACACACACTGTGATACCCCACACTGTGACACACACACACACACACACACACTCATCAAGATCTCTCTCTCTCTCTCTCTCTCTCTCTCTCTCTCTCTCTCTCTCTCTCTGTTCATTGAGACAGGGTTTCTCTGTGTAGCCTTGGCTGTCCTGGACTTGCTGTTCAGACCTCCCCAAGTGCCAAATCAATATTATTTAATAGCCAAAGCCATTATCCAATTGCAGGACACATATAATGTGTGAAAATCTGGTCGAGCTTTTTGCAAACATAACACCAAACATTTAGTGGGGACTTTATGATTCTAGTAAAGGCAATGTGAGCTTTGGGCGTTGAAATGTCTTGCTGAATGGTTGGTGGCCGTTACTTTCTACAATGGGGACTGACATGTACAATCTTATTCTTCTATATTTACAGAGAGACAAAGAAGTCAAGGAATAAGCTCTGTTACAGCTGAGCTTAGGGGCCTGACACATTCTTTAGACTCTGATATCATCTTGTGAAGCCAATTACTATGGGAAAGAATGGAAAGTTCATGAGAAACCTCTTCCTCTTTATGTTGGGAAACTCAGAAATCTTGTGATGAGCACCAGTTCCTGCAACCTGTCTGTTGTGTCTGCTGCAGGACTTCAGTTCAGGTCAGCCTCCTGGAGCCTGGGTCATGTCTCTTCATCTTGCCACTGTGCTGGCCCTGGGTGAGTCCTGGCAGAAATGGAGGGATAGGGAATGTGGTTTAAGGAAGGTAGTCTATTCATGCTCAGGCCTGAAACCAGTCAAGGAGATTCTGGAGACCCCTGGGAGGACAACTCTGCAGATTTATTGCCAAGAACAGGCATGGAGCATGTGGCCAAGTTCAGCTTTAAGACAAGTTAGGAAGAGTTGTTTGGAAGTGAAGGTGACTTTGGGACATTTGTTTTTTTTTCCCAAATGTTGGTGGGTGAACTTGGGGCCTCATGCATGCTAGGTAAGCACACTACCATCTAATTGTATCCTCTACATCCCAACTCTTAATTTTTTAAGATCATAAAGTTTTGTATTGTTTAGTACCCTTGTTATGATTTTTTAAAAATACCTTTTATTAGTGTTTAGAGTTCCTTAAATTACTCTCCTTCAACTCTTCCAAGAGCTACCTCTTTTCTCTACACAGTCAACTTTATTCAATTTTTGTACTCCTTTTTAGACAAAGTTGTGTTGCCCAAATATTCCTGGGTGTGTGGTCCAGCACTGGAGCATGGCTGCCTTACAAGGGCTACAAATTTTATTTTATTTTATTTTATTTTTTGGGGGGAGCAGGCTCTTACTATGTAGCCCTGGTTATTTTGGAACTTGTTTTCCCAGGCAGGCCTCAAAGCCCCATACCAACTTATCTCTGCCTCCCAAGCGCTGTGACTAAAGGTGTGCACCATTAGGAGCAGCTCTAGGGGCTACAATTTTAAAGAAAACCGACTCTCCCTCTCTCAGCAGCCAGTCATTTCTGTTGGCTCCAAAGCCGAAAGCAACGAATGCAGGCCTAACTTCCCTTCCAATTCTGGTACTTCATATAGCTTGCTCGTGCACAGGTCTTGTGTATGCTGTCACAAAGGTAGTAAGTTTATATGTGCAGTTGCCCTCTGTGTTCAGAATACACTCTAGTCTCTGAAGTCATCTACTGCTTCTGGATCTATCATTATTGGCATCCCTTCTTCCCAAATGTTCCCTGGGTCTTGGGAGGAGGATGTGTATAGTACGTTTGCTTCCTTTAAGGCTGAACATTATGCGGCCTATTTTTCACTGTGTCTTGGCCACTTCTGGGGCCCTGTGTTAATCTACATTTACTGCTAATAGAAACTTCTCAGATGAAGGCTGGGAGACGCATTAATCTATGGGTATAATAATAAATAAATTGCTATTTTTTTTGACAGTGAAAGTTTATTTTTTTTATTATTAATTTATTCATATTACATCTCAATTGTTAGCCCATCCCTTGTATCCTCCTTTTTTTTCCTCCCTCCCGCTTCCCCCTCTACTCCCTTACCCTATGTCTGTGACTGAGGGGGACCTCCTCCCCCTGTATATGCTCCTAGGGTATCGAGTCTCTTCTTGGTGACTTATTATCTTTCCTCTGAGTGCCACCAGGCCTCCCCATCCAAGGGACATGGTCCAATATGGGGCACCAGAGTTTGTGTGAAAGTCAGATCCCCTTCTCCACTTAACGGTGGAGAATGTCCTGACCATCGGCTAGACTGGGTAGGGGTTCGAAGTTTACTGCCATATTTTCCTTGGCTCGTGCCATAGTTTGAGGAGGACTCCAGGGCCCAGACCCGCCTGTATTTTTCCAGGACCCTCTGGATCCTTCTATTTCCTCATTCTCCCAGGCTTCTCACCCCTAAAGTCTCAATAGGATTTTCTCCCCTCTGACCCACTTTCTTGGTAGGTACAGTTTTTCATGGGGGCGTACCCCTTGGCCTAGTGTCTCGATATAAGTGAGTATATACCATTTGACTCTTTTTGCTTCTGAGTGAACTCACTCATTATGATAATTTCTAGTTCAATCCATTTGTCCACAAATTTCGGAAATTCCTTGTTTTTAATAGCTGAGTAGTATTCCATAGTGTATTTGTACCACAGTTTCTTTATCCATTCTTCTACTGAGGGACACGTAGGTTGTTTCCATGTTCTGGCTATTATGAATAAGGCAGCTATGAACATGGTTGAGCATATGTCCCTGTTGTGTGGTAGTGCATCTTCTGGGTATATTCCAAGGAGTGGAATAGCTGGGCCTTGAGGAAGCCCTATTCCCATTTTTCTGAGCTAGCACCAGATAGTACAACAAAGTGGTTGTACTAGTTTGCATTCCCACCAGCAATGAAGGAGTGTTCCTCTCTCTCCACATCCTCGCCAGCATGTGGTGTCAGTTGAATTATTGATCTTAGCCATTCTGATGGGTGTAAGATGGAATCTCAGTGTCGTTTTGATTTGCATTTCTCTGATGACTAAGGAGGTCGAGCATTTCTTTAAGTGTTTCTCCACCATTTGATATTCCTCTGTTGAGAATTCTCTGTTTAGTTCTGAGCCCCATTTCTCTATTGGGTTATTTGGTTTGGTAGTGTTTAATTTCTTGAGTTCTTTATATATTTTGGATATTAGACCTTTGTCAGATGAAGTGTTGGTGAAGATATTTTCCCAGTCTGTAGGCTGTCGCTTTGTTCTCTTGACAGTGTCACCTGCCTTACAGAAGCTTCTCAGCCTCATGAGGTCTCATTTATTAATTGTTGACGCTAAGGCCTGGGCTGTTGGTGTTCTATTCAGGAAGTTGTCTCCTGTACCTATGTGTTCCAGACTCTTCCCCACTTTTTTCTCTAATTGGGTTAATGTCTCTGGTTTTAGGTTGAGGTCTTTAATCCACTTGGACTTGATTTTTGTGCATGGTGACAAATAGGGGTCTAATTGCATTTTTCTACATGTAGACATCCAGTTAGACCAGCACCATTTGTTGAAGATGCTGTCGTTTTTCCATTGAATGGATTTGGCTTCTTTGTCAAAAATCAAGTGACCAAATGTGTGCGGATTCATCTCTGGGTCTTCAGTTCGATTCCATTGATCCACTAGCCTATTGCTGTGCCAGTACCATGCTGTTTTAATTACTGTTGCTCTATAGTACAGCTTGAGATCAGGTATGGAGATTCCTCCAGAGGATTTTTTATTGTATAGGATTGAATAAATAAATTGCTATTATTAGATATATTTAAAATACATTTTTGAGAATTTCATAGGTGCGTGCAGTGTATTTTGATCATATTCGCCCCCATTTTTGCATTTACCTCCCATATACTACTTCCCTATTCCAACTTTATTTCATCTTTTTAAAAATTTTTATTTATTTATTCACCTTAGATCTTGGTTATAGCCCCATATTTCTTTTTAAAATATTTTGTTAATTTATTCATATTAAATCTAAATTGTTATCCCATCCCTTGTATCCTCCCATTCCTCCCTCCCTCCCATTTTCCCCCTACTCCCCTCCCCTATGACTGTGACTGAGGGGGACTTCCTCCCCCTGTATATGCTCATAGTGTATCAAGTCTCTCCTTGGTATCCTGCTATCCTTCCTCTGAGTGCCACCAGGCCTCCCCATCAAGGGGACGTGGTAAAAAAATGTAGCCCTATACTTCTTAACCTCTCAGTCACACCCCCCTCACTTTCCCCCATTCCCAACCCCTATTCCTCAGAAAAGGGAGCCCCCATTCCCATCCATGCCAGCTCGTCAAGTCCCATCAGGAATGACCTTGTCCTCTTCCCCTATAGCTTGGTATGGCAGTCCTGCCAAGGGAAAGAAACTGGAAATCTGGCAAGAAAGTCCATGTCAGAGAGAGCCCCTGTTTCCCTTTCTAGGGGACCCACATGAAGCCTGAGGTGCCCATCACCTACATCTTTGTAGGGTGCCTAGGTACAGTCCATATAAGGTCCTATATTGGTACTTTAGTCTCAGCAGGCCCCTCTGAGCCCTGGTTAGTTGGCTCTGTTGGTCTTCTAGTGAAGCTTCTGTCATCTCCAGGTCTTTTTTTTTTTTCATCCTTTCACTTTCCCACAAGGCTTCCTACACATTGGCCAATGTTTGGTTGTGTGTCTCAGCACCAGTTTTGAGAGGAGTGAAGCCTCTCAGAGGAAACTTCTGCTTGAATACTGTCTGCAGATATCATTAGTAGTGTCATGGATTTGTTCTCTTCTATGGGGTGGGTCTTGGGTTGGGTTAGGCGTTGGTTGGACCTTCCCTCAATCTCCGCTCTATCTGTACTATCTTTCTCCCTGCACATCTTGTAGGCAGGGTGATTATTGAGTCAAAGTTTGTGGCTGGGTTGGTATTTCCCTCCTATTAGGAGACTTGCCTAGTTAGACAATGTCTGCTTCAGTCTCTATAATCCCTGCTATTAGAAGTTTCTGCTAGAGACCTAGCCAATGGACAGGACATTCTCCACTGTTGAGTGGTGAGTGAGGTCTGACTCTGGGGCACCATTTCTGACCATGTCCCCTTGATGGGGTGGCCTGGTGGCACTCAGAGGAAGGATAACAGGTCGCCAAGAAAAGACTCGATACCCTATGAGCATATACAGGGGGAGGAGGTCCCCCTCAGTCACAGACATAGGGGAGGGGAGTAGGGGGGAAGCAGGAGGGAGGGAGGAATGGGAGGATACAAGGGATGGGCTAACAATTGAGATGTAATATGAATAAATTAATAAAAAAAAGTTTCTGCTAGGGTCTCTCTCATATCCCCCAGGGTGCCTATCCTGACTTAGATCTTCCTTCTGTCACAATGATGCCCTGGCCCAGTTTTTCTTTTCTTTACAGGCCTTTTATCTTCCTCCCCCACTCTCCCTAGGTCTGACCTCCAGTGTCATATCTTCCTGTGTTACCTCTCCTTCTTTGTTCCCTCTCTCCGACGACTACATCTATCTATTCAGTTTGTGGTTCTGAGTGAAATCTAAGCATCCTCCCTTGGATCCTCCTTGTTACTTATCTTCTTTTGGTCTGTGCAATGTATTATGTTTATCCTGTACTATATGACTGAAATTCACTTATAAGTAAGTATATATCATGTGTATCTTTCTGGGTCTTGGTTAACTCACTCAGGATGATTGTTTCTAGTTCCATCCATTTGCCTGCATATTTCATGTTTTCTTTGTTTTTAATAGCTAGGTAGTATTCCATTGTGGTCAATGTAGCACAGTTTATTTTTTATCCATTCTTTGGTTGAAGGACATCTAGGTTATTTCCAGATTCTGGCAATTATGAATAAGGGTGTTATGAACACAGTTGAGCAAGAATCCATGTATGGTGGAGGTTCTTTTAGGTGTATGACCAGTGGTATAGCTGTGACTTAAGGCAGAGCTATTTCCAATTTTCTGAGAAAACACCAGATTGATTTCCAAAGTGGTTGTACACCACTTTGCACACTCCTATCAGTAATGGAGGAATGTTTCCCTTTCTATAGATTCTTTTTTAAAAAACTTTAAAAAATTAATTTATTCATATTACACCTCGATTGTTAGCCTTTCCCCTGTTTCCTCCCATTCCTCCCTCCCTCCTACTTCCCCCTTCTCCACTTCCCTATGTCTGTGACCAAGGGTGACCTCCTCCCCCTATATGTGCTCTTAGAATATCGAGTCTCTTCTTGGTAACTTGCTATCCTTCCTCTGAGTGCCGCCAGGCCTCCCCATCCAGGGGACGTGGTCAGAAAAGGGGCACCAGAGTTCGTGTGAGAGTCAGATCTCACTCTCCACTCAATGGTAGAGAATATCCTGTTCATCGGCTAGGTCTGGGTAGGGGTTCGAAGTTTACTGTCTATATTCTCCTTGGCTGGTGCCTTAGTTTGAGGAGGACCCCAGGACCCAGATCTGCCTGTCATAAAGTTCTTCTTGTAGGTTTCCAGAACCCTGTGGATCCCACTATTTCCCCATTCACCATGCTACTCTCACCTAAAGTCTCAATAGGATGTCCTTTCCTCTGACCCACTTTCTTGGCCTTTCTATACATTCTTGCCAGCATGTGCTGACACTTGAGTTTTTGATCTTAACTATTCTGATGGGTGTAAGACGGACTCTTAGAATCATTTGATTTGCATTTCCCTGATGATTAAAGACATTGAGCATTCCTTTAAGTGCTTCGTGGTCATTTGAGATTCCTCTGTTGAGAATTCTGTTTATCTCTGGGCCTCATTTTTAAAAATTGGGTTATTATGTTTGTTGGTGTTTAATGTTTTGATTTCTTTATATATTTTGGATATTAGCCCTTTGTCAGATGTAGTATTAATGAAGATTTTTTCCCCAATCTGTAGATCATCATTTCATTTTATTGACAGCATCCTTGGCCTTACAGAACCTTTTCAGTTTCTGTCAGAGTCTCTCTGCTCTGTCAAGATCCAGGATAGGATCTGGTACTTCCTCTTCACTTTATCTGTTGGAGCACTCAGCTGATGGCTTTGGCAACTGATCATGATTGAAAGAAGAGAGGAGGGAGCCCAGGGTTCCTTCTTTACAGAGTGACTGTACTCCAATTAAGGAGGAAAACTTAAAGTGATCACATTTTTCCTGTAGCCAGAGCTCTAAAAGTAGGTTCTGACCAAAATTGCAGGGGGTTGTAAGAAGAGGTTCTTTCATCTGAAGATAGGCCTCTTTGTGGAGATCTCTGGTAAGCTAAAGTATGCCTGCTTGTCTGAGAGGGTTGATTGGAGTTCTGAGTCTGTTAAGTTATTTGTGGATCCACTGGGGGAATAGAAAGCAAGACAGAAAGAGAAAATAAACCACTCTCATACACATGCATTGAAGAGGAAATGGTGGGTGAAGTTAAAGATTTTTTAAAAAAATATTTTTATTTAATTTTAATTTATGTGCATTGGTGTGAGGGTGTCAGATCTTGGAGTTACAGACAGTTGTGAGCTGCCATGTGGTTGCTGGGAATTGAACCCGGGATCTTTGGAAGAGCAGACAGTGCTCTTAACCTCTGAGCCATCTCTCCAGCCCGAAGTTAAAGATTTTAACTTCAACACTTTTTATCGTCTTGTTACAGTATTTATACCTCCAAGAAAAGGGAATTACTTCATAATCAATAAAGAAATTAATCACAAAAACAGATGAATTCTAAATTATGGCAGGTTACATATTTTGAACTAATTGACTCTTAGCTATGTATCCATTTCACGAGTTCATAGTGAGTTGAGAATGACAAAAGGTGACAAGGACTAAAGTTTAATAGGGTCTAAAAGTTATGAGAATATGTCTTTTCAGCTAGGGCCATGCCTGCCTACACAATTGCCAGCTATCCCTTAGTTTATAATGAGTTCAAGGACAATGATTTTTATCTGTCTTTCACTCCAGGAAACAAAGAAAATTTAAAATGACAGCATATAATGCCATAAGATGACATGGTGTATGGAACTATAACAGAACAGTTTGTATATTTGGACATTAAGATTTGTAATTAATTTAAACATTTCTAGGTAATCCCATTGTATTTTGCGTTCATGGGAGTTTAAGCTAACATTACTATGCTTACGGTGTATACTAGGATTCATTGTGCCATCTGAAGTGAAGGCTTGTCTGAGGCCAAAAATCTGCCTTGAGGCTGGTTCTGAGGATATGTTATGAGTTATTAAAAAGCAAGAAGTAGGATTACACTCTGAGATTAATGTGGAGGAGGAATGGCTGGGTTATGATGGGAGTCCTGATGCCCTCACCTACATTTAGTCTTTACTAGAGAGTCATCCCTAAGCAAATCATGTGGTAAATGGCCCTTCTGACTAGGTATTCTCTTTCAGTGCTGTGCCTGGGACGGAAAATTAACACAAAGGATGGTGAGTCATGTCTTAAGTTTCTTCTACACTCATGGGCAACCTTGAAGAGGATCATGTCCACCTGGGAAGTCTGGAGGATAAACCTTGTATATTCCCTGTTATCGTAGACACTTCCAAACATGCAAACTTCATCTCTCTTCCCCTATCCCACTTGTATTTCTTTGTATTTTCTTGTTTAAAATGTTTTTAATAGACAAAAATAGGTATACATTTATGGAATGCAACATGCTGTTTTGATGTGTAGTTATATTACGCTAAGATTAAATGAGGCTAAGTTACATGTAAATCATCTCTGACACATCAGTTTTTATGTTGAGAATGTTATGTGTCTACCATTATTGGAATATTGAAACAAACAATCTGTAATTGTCATGCATGAGGGGTCTTGAGAAATGTATTTCTTCTGTCTAAATAAAAATTTGTACCTTTATCCAGCATCTTCTCTTTCTTCATCCACCCTCCTCCTACTCCCATTTTATCCATCTCTGAGATGGACACCTTTACATTCCATACATAGTTGAGATCCTGTGGTATATGTTTTTCTGTGACTGGCTTATTTCACTTAACATCTCCATATTCATTGTGGTTGTCAGCAGCAGCAGCAGATCCTTTATGAAGTATGACCAGCATTCTAACATGTTTGTACATCACATTTTGTTTTTTGTTTTTGTTATTTTTTAAAATCTATCTACTCACTGACAGTTGCTTTGATTCTGTCTCTTATTCTTTACTGGGAGTCCTGTTGTGAAGACAATAGGCTGTTTCCGAAGACAATTCTATTCAGTAGGACCAAGCCTACACCTTAGGGATTTTCCACACAACCAAGACCCCTCTTAGGATGCCCTTAGGAAAGCCTTGACAGTCCCCAAAATAAAACCTGAGAATTCAAAACTGATCATCTTCCTATGCAGAATATGTCACTAAGTCCTTGATTCTGACCAGTTCATTTTTCTTATTATTTATTTATTTATATTTATTTATCACTTTATAGCCTGATCCCAGTCACCTCCCCCCTCTCCTCTCACTTCTACTCTCACACCCCCTTCCCTTCTTTGTTCCCCTCTTTCCTCAGAGAAATGGAGCCCCCAAGTGGTACCAACCTGCCCTGCCACCTCAAGTCCCAGCAGGGCTTAAGTGCATCTCCTCCTCCCACTATAAGGCCAGACAAGGGAGCCCAACTAGAGGAAAGAGATCCAAAGACAGGCAATAGAGTCAGGGACAAAGTCTATTAGTTTACTAGTTTGTTTGCTTTGAGACAGAGTCTCACTATGTGTCCCTGACTATCCTGTAACTTGCTATGTATACCAGGCTGACATAGAACACACTGCTTGTGCCTCGTGAGCATTTGGATGAAATGTTTGCACCATCACACCAAGCCTCAAGTCTTTTTCTCTCATTTCATAAATTTCTGATTTCTTTTCCCTATGTTTGTCCCTTCTCCACTCTTTGCTGTCTTCTCTCTCGATTCCTCAACTTGTCTACACCTCCTGTGGCTCTCACTCATTTTGTCACTGCGAAGATTGTCTCTTGCCATGCAGAAGCACAAATAGTATCTACTTTCAACAGTTTGAAAGTTCCATCCAGCAACTATTAATTATGTTTTCTGCTAGATATTTCATATTTTCAAAAATCCTTTTACTCCCCAACACGTCTTCTCTCATATGTCACATCCAGCCTTCAGTTCCCCCTCTTCCATATTGACTTCCCCCAGAAAACGGGCTGCTTTCCCAGGGACAACAACCAAAACTGACATAACAGGCTACAATAAGACAGGGACACATCATCACATGAAGGCTGTACAAAGCAATCCAGTAGGAGGAAAAGAGACCCACAAGCAGACAAAAGTGTCATATACAGCCCCAGCTACACTGTTAGGATTACCACAAGGACACCAAACTACTTAAAACACAACACAACACAACACAACACCACAACACACACAGATATGCTGAGGACCTAGGACAGACTTCTAGA
Source organism: Acomys percivali (assembly GCA_907169655.1). Taxonomy (NCBI): domain Eukaryota; kingdom Metazoa; phylum Chordata; class Mammalia; order Rodentia; family Muridae; genus Acomys; species Acomys percivali. The sequence continues at coordinate 5,313,221 of OU015759.1, read as the reverse complement.
AGCTCCCTGATCTCTGTGAGACCCTATGATCCCAGTCAGCTGATTCTGTTTGCTATGTTCTTATAAATTCCTGGGAGTTTCCATTTTCCTGCTTCTGACTTGATCCAGAGATGCCCCCACCCCCAATGATTTCCATTCTCTCTCTCAGTTCTTTCACCCTCCATCCTTTCCACATGTATCGCTCCTGTAATCTTCTCCAACCCTCTCTCACCCAGTTCCCTCACTCTATTTACCTCTGATGTCTATTTTATTTCCCTTTCTAAGTGAAACTCAAGCATTCTCCCTTGCACCCTCCTTGTTACATAGCATCTTTGGGTCTGTGCATTGTAGCATGGTTATCCTGTACTTTATGGCTAATATCCATGTATAAGTGAGTACATTCCATGTGTGTCTTTCTGGGTCTAGGTTATTTCAGTCAAGATGATATTTTTCAGATCCATCCATTTGCCTGAAGCTTTCACAATGTCCTTGTTTTTTAATAGCTGAGTTGCATTCCATTGTATAAATGTACCACAGTTAGTTTATGTAATACTTGGTTGAGGGATAGCTAGGTTGTTTTCAGGTTCTGGCTACTGTGAATAGAGCTGCCATGAACATAGTTGAGCAAGTGTCCTTGTGGTATGGTGGAGCATCTTTTGGGTATATGCCCACAAGTGGTATAGCTGGGTCTTGAAGTAGAACTATTACTGATTTTCTGATAAACCGTCAAATTTGTTTCCAGAGTGGTTGTACAAGTTTCCATTCCAACTAGCAATGGAGAAGTGTTTCACTTTCTCCACATTCTCACCAGCATTTGCTGTCTTGAGTTTTTTTTTTTATCTTAACAACTCTGATGGGGGGTAGTATGGAATCTTAGAGTCATTTTGATTTGGATTTCCCAGATGACAAAGGATGTTGAACATTTCTTTAAGTGGGTATCAGCCATTAGATATCTTTCTGTTGATAATTCTGTTTATGACTGTACCCCATTTTTCAATTGGGTTACTTGGTTTGTTGGAGTCTACTTTCTTGAATGTATTACATAACTTGTATATTAATCCTCTGTTGGATATAGGTTTGGTGAAGATCTTTTCCAATTCTTTTTTTTATTTCAAGACACTTTATTTTCAAAATGGGTCACAACATAAGCTTTTGGCCCATTCTGCCAATGTACAAGCTACAAATGCTTGCTCAGCAGCTGATGGGGCACTCATTAGTATCATGTCTGAAAAGTGAATAAAAATCCATATAAGAGGAAGGATAGCAGGTTATCAAGAAGAGACTTCATACCCTGTGAACATATACAGGGGGAGGAAATCCCCCTCAGGAACAGTCATAGGGGAGGGGAATAAGGGGGAAATGGGAGGGAGGGAAGAATGGGAGGATACAAGGGATGGGATAACCATTGAGATGTAACAAGAATAAATAATAAAAAATTAAAAAAATAAAATAGTGATAAAAAGAATATTTTCCCTAAAAAAACAAAAACAAAAACAAATATTCAAAGTTTCCATAGGAACACAGGTAAGTGTGACCCCATCTCCTAGCCTTCCATACTGCATTGGTGCTGACCCTACTCTTACAAGACATTCCAAAACTAGCATAGTTAAGTTAAATGGTGCCCCCAAATCCCTTAATTCAAGCTAAACTTTCAGCTAAGAGCTACAAGAATGGCATCTACACATTGATACTAGCAGAAACACAGGCTGCTGGGTGACGGTCCATCCCACTCTGCTGGGCACAAGACATGGGCAAAATGCCAACATCCTGCTCCTCCACTTCTGGTGGGAAGCCATGGCTCTGGATCTGCTTCATGAATTGCCACATTGGGCGTGACATTACGTAGTAGATGATTGGCCTCTGGAACCCATTGACAGTAGAAGCAGCAGCAATAGTGTATGGACCCATGTTCTCAAAGAGCATCCAGTCACCCACATGCATCTCAGGCAGGTTCCAGTGCTCCACGATCCGGTCAAGGCCATCACACGTTGTTCCCCAAATGCTGAGTGAGGAATACTTCTCATCTGGCTTGGGTCTCTTCTGCTCTTTTCCAATTCTGTAGGCTGCCATTTTGTTCTATTGACAAGTGTCCTTTGCCTTATAGAAGCGTTTCAGTTTTATGAGGTCTCATTTATTAATTGTTGATCTTAGTTCCTGAGCTGTTGGTACTTGGTTCAGAAAGTTGTCTCTTGTACAAATGTGTTTAAGGCAACGCCCCACTTTCTCCTCTATTAGATTTAGTATCAGGTTTTATGTTGAAGTTTTTGATCCACTTGGACTTGACCTTTTTTGCTGTGATGTACATGTATCTATTTGCATTCTTCTACATGTGGACATCCAGTCAGATCAGCAATATGTGTGAATATGCATTCTTTTTTTTTCATTTTATGGTTTTGGCTTATTTGTCAAAAATTAAATGTCCATAGGTATGTGGGTTTGTTTCTGTGTCTTTTGATTCCCTTGAGCAATCTGCTTGTTTTTATGCCAATACTATGAAGGTTTTTTTTTTTTTTTTTTTTTTACTTTTGCTCCATAGTGTAGCTTGAGATCAGTGATGATGAAACCTCTGGAAGTTCTGTTATTGCATACGACTGTTTTTAAGCTTTTTTTTTTCTTTTCCAGTATGAGTTCAATATTGTTTTTAGTTAGAATTTTAAGTACTATAATGAATAGATATGGAGAGAGAGGGGGGCCCAACATTGATTGTTTCTGGCTTTAATGGATATTTTCTCCATTTAAATTGATGTTGGCTATAGGTTTTCTGCAGATTGTCTTTATTATATCTAAGTATGTGCCTTGTATCCCTGATCTATCCAAGACTTTTATCAGGAAGTTGTGTTAGATTTTTTTCAAAGGCTTTTCTAGCAGCTAATGAGATCATGTGATTTTTTCTTTTAGTTTGTTTATATAGTGGATTACATTGACAGATTTTTATATCCCGAACCATCCCTGCATTTCTGGGATAAAGCTTAGTCAATCACCACTGATGATTTTTTGATATGTTCTTCAATTTGGTTTATGAGTATTTTGTTGAGTATTTTATCATCAATGTTCATGAGGGAAATTAGTATATTATTTTCTTATTTTAAATCTTTGTTTAGTTTGTAAATCAGAGTGACTGTGTCCTCATAAAATGAATTTAGCAGTGTTCTTTCTATTTCAATTTTGTGGAATAATTTGAGGAGTATTGCTATTAGCTCTTCTTTGAGAGCATTGTAAAATTTTGTGCTAAAAACACCTGGTCCTGACTTTTTTTGGGTGAGAGACTTTTAATGACTGCGTCTAATGCATTAAGGGTTACAGGTCTATATAAATTGTTTACCTGTTCTTGACTTAAGTTTGGTAAGTGGTATCTATCTAGAAAATGGTTTCTTTCTTTTAGATTTTCCAATTTTGTGGGGTACAGGTTTAAAAAATATGACATAATGATTATTTAGATTTCCTTGGTGTCTGTTGTTATGTCCCCATTTTCATTTCTGACTTTGTTAATTTGGGTATTCTCTAATTGTATCTATTTATTCCTTGTGTTGTTCTCTTTATTTCTATTATATTGATTAAACTCCCAAGTTTGATCGTTTCCTGCCATCCACCTATTCCTCTTTGTCTGTGTTGTGGTTTGAAAAATCATGGTCCCTATAGACTTGTGTTTGATTGCTTGACCCATTGAGAATGACACGAGGAGGAGGTGTGGCTTTGTTGGAGTAGATGTGGCCTTATTGAAGGAAGTGTGTAACCATGGGTGTATGGTTTGAGGTCTTCAATGCTCAAGCTCTGCCCATTGTGGAATCCAGTCTTCTCCTTGATGCATGCAGATCAAGATGGAGAACTCTCAGCTCCTTCTCCAGCACCATACCTGCCTGGATGCTGCCATGCTTCCCACCATGATGATAATGCAATAAGTCTCCAAAACTGTAAGCTAGCCCCAATTAAATGTTTTTCTTTAATAAGAATTGCCTTGATCATGGTATCTCTTTCCAGCAATGGAAACCCCTAAGACAGAACTTGGTACTAGGAATTGAAATATTCTAGTTATAGTATTCACCATGCTTTCGTTTAAAGGAAATGTGGATATTGGGGCTTTGGGTTAGGAAAGCAGTAGAGACTTTTTGAGTGGTGCTGAAGATTTTTATTTGAACTGTGGTGTCCTAGTTCAAGGGGTTTCAGAGGATAAGAATTTTAGTATGTTGCCTAGAGATTATTCTTGTGATGTTCTGTTGAAGAATATGGCTTCTTTTTGCCTTTGTCTGAAGAGTCTGCCTGAAGGTAGAATTGAGAAAGGAAATTCCAAAGAAGCCTAGTATATACTTGGTCCTGTGGTTCAAGGGTTAAACGGACACCTAGAAGTAGAATGGAACTAAATTCTGTATTCAAGATAATTTTATTTTTTTTAATATTTTATTTAATTTTAGTTTATGTGTATTGGTGTGGGGGTGTCAGATCTTGGAGTTACAGACAGTTGTGAGCCGCCATGTGTGTGCTGGGAATTGAACCTGGGTCCTTTGGAAGAGCAGGCAGTGCTCTTAACCACTGAGCCATCTCTCCAGCCCCATTGAGATAATTTTAAGTATGAAATGCATTCATTTTCTTTGATTTCTAGGAAGTCGTTATTTTCTTTCTTTATTTCTCAATTGACACCAAAGTCTTTCAGTAGGAAGTTGTTCAGTTCCATGAGTTGGTAGGCTTCCTGTTGTTTCTGGTGTTGATATCTAGCTTTAATCCATGATGGCCTGACAAGATACAGGGAATTATTTCAATTTTCTTGTATCTGTTGAGACTTGATTTATGACCAAGTATGTAGCCAATTCTTGAGAAGGTGCTGAGAAGTAGGGATATTCTTTAGTGTGTTGGTGAAATGTTTTGTGGGTATGCTAGTTCCATGTGAGTCATAATGCTATGTTATGGAGCTAATAAAAATTAACTCCAGTATTTTTTCTGTTTAGATTTTGTCTGGATGATCTGTCCATTGGTGAGAGTGAGGTATTGAAGTCTCCAAGTATTAGTGTGTGAGATATGATATGTGATTTAAACTTTAATAATGTTTCTTTTAGAAATGTGGGTGGCCTCACATTGAAGGCATGTTAAACACTGAAACATCACTGTGGTGGATTTTTCTTTTGATGAATATGAAATGTCTTTCCCCATCTCTTCTGATTGATTTTGATTTAAAGTCTATTTTGGTAGATACAATTAAGCTTAGTTGTTTAGGGCTTAATATGTTATTAGCTCTAGATAGATGTTTTAAGCTGATAGAGATGAGATATGATAGATATTTATTTACATTTAGAATTTTAGACTCACCAAGATAGGAAATATATTTTCTTCAAGGTTGTCAAATACAAATAACCAAAACATTATAAATGTAACATTAGTATAATTCCTGATTGTTTTGTGGTACCTCTTGCTGTATATAGTTTATTTTATATATGTGTCATAATATAAATGTATATGTAAAAAATAAAAATGAGAGGAAAAAAAGAATAGCTACACCAGGTTTCTACTTGGGTCCATTTGCTTAGAAATCTTTTCCCAACACTTTACAGTGACATAATATCTATCTTTGATGTTAAGGTGTGTTTTTTGTATACAGCAGAGGATTCATTCTATGTTGGTATGTATTCTGTTAGCCTGTTCTTTTCCCTGGGAATTAAGTCCATTGATATTTAGAGATACTGATGACCAATGGTTAATTCCTGTTATGTTGTTGTTGTTGTTGTTGTTGTTGTTGTTGTTAGTGTGTGTGTGTGTGTGTGTGTGAGAGAGAGAGAGAGAGAGAGAGAAAGAGAGACATAGAAAGAAAGAAAGAGAGACATAGAAAGAAAGAGAGAGAGAGAGAGAGAGAGAGAGAGAGAGAGAGAAGAGGAAAACTTCCCTTCTTATGGTTTTGCTGATGTGGAAGTCTTTACTGTGTTTTCATGAGTATGCTTAACATCCTTGCTTTGAAGTTTTCCTTCTAGTACTTTCTATAGGGCTGGATTTGTGAAAGATATTGATTTAGTGTCACTTTGTAATGGAATGCCTTGATTTTTTTATCTATGGTGATTGAAAATTTTGCTAGGTACAGTAGTCTAGGGTGACATTCATAGTCTTTTAGAATCTTCAAGACATCTGTCAAGGCCATTCTGTCTCTTAGAGTCTCTGTTGAGAAGTTGGGTTTAATTCTGATAGGTCTCTCTTCGTGTGTTACTTGGTCTTTTCACTTGCAGCTTTTAATATTTTTTCTTTGTTTTATATGTATAGTGTTTTGATTGTTATTATTTTCTCTGGAAGCTTTTATTTCTGTTTTATCCTAGAGTCTTCACATGTGTCTCTTAACAGAGTTTTTTCCTGGCCTCAGAAACTGAGCATCATCTACTACCTCTCTTCTATATTTTTCAAAATTTTGTTTTAATTAAAATATAATTACATAAATTTCCCATATCTATACTCCCTCAAACCTTGCTATGTCCTTCCATTCAGTGATCCTTCTCAAATCTATGTCCTCTTTTTCTTTATTTTTCCTCCATACCCATGGACACATATATTCAAAGAAATACACAAATGCAACCTGCTGTTTAGTTTTTTTGTTACGTGTGTGTGTGTGTGTGTGTGTGTGTGTGTGTGTGTGTTTAGAGATGACTCTTTGATGTTGGATAAGCAATTAAGGGGCTCATTTCTGACAAATACTAATTATCTCTCTCTCAGTAGTGATTAAATGCATATACCTCTTTGACTAGGCATGGAGACCCATGAGATTTTCCTCAGCCATGCTGGGATGTCAACTGATGTTGTCCTTCCTTGTTCAGGGAATGTTTAAATAACCATATTGTTGATGTATCATGGGTATAGTTTTTCTGACACATCAATGTTGGATCCCCAATGTCCCTGTCTTCTAGGTATAAGAATTTACTCCCATTTCTTGGGTCTCAGTGCAAGTTTCTCTTCCCTGTCATCTGGTCTCACCATTCTCTTGAGATTTCTATGCTCACCCCTCACATTCATCACAGTCTTATTCTAGTCACTCTATTGTATAATTTTTCTCTCAACATCAGTCTTTTTTCTTTTTTATTATTAATTTATTCATATTACATCTCAGTTGTTAGCCCATCCCTTGTATCCTCCCATTCCTCCCTCCCTCCTGCTTCCCCCCTACTTCCCTCCCCTATGTCTGTGACTGAGGGGGACCTCCTCCCCCTGTATATGCTCATAGGGTATCGAGTCTCTTCTAGGTGACCTATTATCTTTCCTCTGAGTGCCACCAGGCCTCCCCATCCAAGGGACATGGTCAAATATGAGGCACCAGAGTTTGTGTGAAAGTCAGATCTTCTTCTCCACTTAAAGGTGGAGAATGTCCTGTCCATCAGCTAGTCTGGGTAGGGGTTTGAAGTTTACTGCCTATAGTTTCCTTGGCTGGTGCCATACTTTGAGGAGGACCCCTGGGCCCAGGCCCGCCTGTAGTTTTCCAGGACCCTGTGGTCTAACTGGATGTCTACATGTAGAAAAATGCAATTAGACCCCTATTTGTCACCATGCACAAAACTCAAGTCCAAGTGGATTAAAGACCTCAACCTAAAACCGGAGACGTTAATCCAGTTAGAGGAAAAAGTGGGGAAGAATCCGGAACACATAGGCACAGGAGACAACTTCCTGAACAGAACACCAACAGCCCAGGCCTTCACGTCAACAATCAATAAATGGGACCTCATGAGGCTGAGAAGCTACTATAAGGCAGGTGACACTGTCAAGAGAACAAAGCGACAGCCTACAGACTGGGAAAATATCTTCACCAACACTTCATCTGACAAAGGTCTAATATCCAAAATATATAAAGAACTCAAGAAATTAAATACCACCAAACCAAATAACCCAATAGAGAAATGGGGCTCAGAGCTAAACAGAGAATTCTCAACAGAGGAATATCAAATGGCTGAGAAACACTCAACCTCCTTAAGAAATGCTCAACCTCCTTAATCATCAGAGAAATGCAAATCAAAACGACACTGAGATTCCATCTTACACCCATCAGAATGGCTAAGATCAATAACTCAATTGACACCACATGCTGGTGAGGATGTGGAGAGAGAGGAACACTCCTTCATTGCTGGTGGAAATGCAAACTAGTACAACCACTTTGAAAATCAACATCAGTCTTTCCTCCCATACTTTCCCTTCAAATGGAAGCAATCATATTTCTTGTATAAATAAAATCATGGGATCATAGAAGACACTTCTAGAAGGTATTAAAATGTTTGAAAGAATGAGTGAAGGAAGGAGAGAGATTTAGAAAATGTTGGTCTTTGTGTATAAAATTTCATTTACATATGTATAAGGTTAGTATGTCAACTATGCATAATTGGCAGCATCTGTGTTTTTGTAAGCTTGGAAATTGATAAATGATAGGGATAAATGATTAATATTATCTTAAAAAACAAGTAAGTTCACCTGCTAATCCATATTGATTATGTTGACCCAGTAGTTTCACAACATACATCACTTTCACAAAGCAGACACTGTGAACAGAGTAAATGTGAGCATGTTAAATTGTTCTCGACATACATGCCTATGATTTTATGAAGTGTTCCTAAATCCAGACAATTAGAAGAAAATGGGCTTTTAAATCCCAATAACAGATTGCAAATAGGTGGAGAAAATGGTAGAGAATGCAGAGGCCCCTGAAAGGAGCAGGGAGACAGGACACTCTGCCCCAGATGTGCTCAGACTAGGTTGCTCTGAGATTTCCTTGGATGGATCTTCTCCAGAAACAACATGTGCTTAGGTTTAGGATATTTATTAGTGAGGAGTATTCAAGTGCACACCAAAGTGGGGGATGTTATAATGATGGCATTTGATTATGTCTAGAAAACTCTAAATTTGGTAATATTATTGAATGGTGCACCTAATTAGGTTTTGTGTTATGGCAATGTCCTTACTATGTACACTGAGACTCCTGCTCTGCTCTTTCCTAGGAGCTCAGTCTGTTCCCACCATCAAGGCTGAGCCAGGTCTTGTGATCCCTCAAGGGAGTTTTGTAACCTTTGTGTGCTCAATCATTGGTGAATATGGGAATGTCCGCCTGGAGAAGGATGATGGAACCTTCCTGGATAATAAGACTGATTCATCTTCTAAGAAAGAGAATAGATTCCTCCTCAGCCAAGTGAAGGCATCTATTTCTGGATGGTATAACTGTATCTATAGGAACGAGAACACCTGGTCCAATCGCAGTGAGAGTGTGGAGCTAAAGGTGACCAGTGAAAATGTCACCCCCAGTCCTGCCCCAGGTCCAACAAAGACCTCAGGTTTGTTCTCAGTACTCTGGACTCTGACCCATAGCTGTTATTGCATTCCTCAACATCCTTTGCTTTTTCTTAACCTCAAGGATCTGTCCCCTACCTTGCTCAGCACCAGCTGCCCCTCCTTCTTCTAACACCACAGATTCCCTGGAGCTTTGGTCTTACCGGACACTATAAATGACACAGATACAGCTGCAGTCTGAGGGATAGGTAACAGAGCTTTCACTGCTTAAGTGGGTAGCAACTGAGCCCCACCAGCATTTGAAGATAGACTCCTCTCAAGGTGATGTATGTCTTTTTAGTGTACATGGTGAATTATCTTCTTTCCACTGAGTCAGAGCCTACTTTGGCGGCAGGAACAAATCTCCTCTAGTGTGGTTCCATCTTACTAGGTAGGTAGTATGGTCCAAGGATGGCTGGTGGGCAGGCCTGGACTAGTCTAGGCCTGAAATTGTCTCTGTGTCCTGTTGTGATGATCTAGGAAGAACTTCTATTCCACTTCCAAGTCTTCCCAGGTCTTACAAGGAGTTTCTCAGTGCAGATTCTGTGAGGCCAAGCAGAACAAATGAGGGAGGAATCAAAGGAGAGCCCATTCCCCACCCACCACAGGTGGAACTGAGGAGGGGCTCTGTCAGATTTCATATTTTCCCTGTCCTATCCTTTCAGGCATCTTTGTGGTTGGTCTGGAGTTGAGTGACAGGCAAGGTCTCCATTTTGGATCAATACTTAGGATGGAGAAGAGGTCTACAAAGCTCCTCTCATAAGCTCTCAATCCTTCATCCTATTTCTTTGCTGGTGTAGTAGTTTATTAAGAGGTTATATATTAGGTTGATGTGACAACAGCCTACTGATTAGCTTCAGAACCAGATGTCAAGGTATCATTCATACTATTTTTGTTGTTATTTTGTTTCTTTGTTTTGTTTTTGGGACCAGGTCCCTTTGTGTATTGCCGACTGCCCCAGAACCCAATACATAGAAGACTGACATTGAACTTAGAGAGAGTCTCTTTCCTTTGCTTCCTGAGTTCTGGGATTAAACGAGTGTACTACCATGCCCAGAGAACCTACTAGTTTAAATATGGAGAAATGTAACTTTTTTTGGTCAAAGATACCACATTCTGAAGACTCTGCGAAGAAGCAGCTGCAGTCCCTGCAGCTACACTCTAGACCATAGGATGCATAGTTCTATGTTGACCTCTTGTGGCTGAGCCTCACTATACATATTGTGTGATGGAGCCAATTAGGCTAGTTAGAGTAGGCTAGCCAATTAGCCAATTAGACTAGAACCTTGTCAGTGTAGGCTCTGAGATAGCCCAATGTATGTGCCTGACAATGAAGAATCCCTGAGAGGAAATTGACATGGGAAGCGTGTAACCTGTGAAAGGTAGTCAATCTGGGTGGCCCTGTGATGTTGAATAAAATGAGGACAGATGGGATCTATCTTATGTGGTCACCTGTGAGGTAGTACAGTGAGCACATGGGTGGAGGAGGGTGCATGTTAAAGTAGAGGATTCATCCAATCACTAGACAGCACTAGATGCTCTCTGCAGGGTATCAGGCAACAGGATAACATTGGAACTGAGTTTCTTCCTGCCACAGGTTACCCTGAGGAATATACAGGATAAGATTTCTTGACCTCAGTGAGACACCAAAGTGGGCTTGTTGAGAGAGTTATGCTTCTTTTCCTGATGATTGTGAGTCTCTCTGCAAAGCTTTACAGAGTGTTATTGCCAATGCAATCTTACATGGCTTCAATCAAAAAGTTAGTGCTCTTAGCTATGGGAACCATGAATATCATTAGCCATATATGACTGGTGAGTCCTTTAAAAGGACCTTGCAGGTGGCTATTGTGTCCCAGAGTACAAAAAAAGGTAGGTACTACTAAACTGGTAATATAGGGATAGTGAGGTCATGTTTCAAGACTATGGACTATGTGAAATTTTTTATAGTCACATGCTCATGAACAACACCCAGTATATGTGTGATATGAAGTAGGTGCTCAATAAATGCATGCTGCTGATAACCTGGTTACCATCTTTTCCTAGATAATACACCTGGGCTGAAGACTGACAGCACTTATATTCTCATTGTAGTCTTTGTGGTTTTCCTATTTTGCCTCTTCCTCCTCTTCTGCCTCTATAGGAAACACCAGAAAAAGCAGAGTAGGTATTGGTGGTGAGAGTTGGCTTTGGTGGACTGTTGGGAGTGCTGGGAAAAAGATCTTCCTCTTAAATGTGAACAACTGACTATTTCCAGGGCTCCCAGACAGCAAGATCAAGCAGCAGAGACCACAACAACGGTGAGACCCCTGGAATAACTTCCATACTCTTGTCCAATCATTTGCCTCCAACCAGTCTCTAATGTTCATCTATCATTTCTGCTCAGGCTCAACCTAGCTACTAATGGCCTGGAGAGGACACCAGGTAAGGGATGTGAGGAGCAAGGAAGAGGTTACCCAGCCCACTGAGAAGCAATTGGGAAGGAAACCATCTAGGGAAATTCTAAGGGTGGTGGTAGAATATGATGGTAATATTATTTTCTACTGTCTATTAAAGTGAAGTTATCCAATGTCTTCTTTTCTATAGACATACTCACAGATGACAGGCTTCCTGAGGACAGAAGAACAGAATCCTTGGTAGGGTTTTATGTGCATCATCTAGTGTTCACTAACAAAATGTGCCCAAACTTAGCAACTTAATAACATGGTTTCAGTCTCTCAGGTAAGGAACCCAGGAGGAGACAAGTTAACAAAAATATTGACTGCAGCTGTTGTCATCTAATGCCTAGTGGATAGAAGATTCATGTCCAGAGTAACACATTCTCATGGCTACAGGCAGGAGGGATCTCCACAGCATATGGCCTCCCTCAGAGAGAGCATCTAAGAAATGAAAGGGCAGAAGTTATTTCTGATATGTCTCTGGGTCATATGATCCAACCCAGACACTACTGGGAGGGAACTTCAAGATAACATGACTACAGTTCATAGAGCAGGTAGCTTCCTGTTCTACATCTGCCCTAACTCTTTCTGGTCATCTGGTCTTCTTTCTCTCAGACCCGAGTTTCGGGAGACCTTCAGGAGGTGACATATGCCCAGCTGGATCACCACTCCTGCACACAGAAAATGGGTAGAGCTGTGGCTCCACAGAGCACAGATAGCATGGTCAAGTCCAGCATATATGCAGACATCATCAGACACTGAGCCTGGGCACACCTGGAGACACACACACACTCACTACTGAAAAATCCTGAAACAGACATTTAATAGCTCCTCTATGGATTACCCCCATGTGGAAAGCTAGCTAGCCAGTTCTGCTGGAGGCAGAAACTGGAGTTTGGAGGTCCGTGTTCCCCATCTAGGAGTTGTATTGCATAGATGGTAGTATCCGTCCTTGGAAAGAGTATATTGCAGTGACCTTCAGAGCGCAGTTGCAATTACCTAGTTGTTTCCTAAGGCACAGTTATAGCACATTAGCTGTTTCTACAGGTCCTTCTACAGTCAATATTATTTAATGAGCAGCACTGTAATTGTCCAGCTACCTCTACATCTCCAGTTGTGTAATGAACCCAGTGAACACCAAAGGCTTCCCTGGATTCCCTTGCTGACTCTGACTGGGCTGTACTCATGCAGCTGAAAGCTGAGTCCCTTCCTTCTTTGTGTCAGGCCTCATGGGGTGCATCATGGGTGTTTTTGAAGATGGAGCATCTACAGTGTTTGTGGGTGTTGGACACACAGCTTGTAAGGACCCAAACCTTGTTTTTGTTGCTGTTCAGAAATAAACGGAGAAATGAGGGATACAGAGAGGTGATTATGACTCCTCTTTCCTTTCAATATATGTTTAATTGACCATACTCATGTGTGAATCATCAGAACTTGATATTCTGTTTGTTTGTAGCCATCAATAAAAATATTCAGCACAGTTGACACCTCCCACTGGATGATCTCAACGTGTTCCCTGATGATTGTACTTTGGGTCAGTGTTTCTTGATGGAGTGTGTTGATCAGGAGTGGAAGGGGTAGAAGGAGTCAAAAGGAAGTGGCGACTGAGAGTGAGTTGAACTGTTCTACCTACACACACTTACACACAAAATCACACAGGCAGACCCACACATGAAAATATCCACACCCCAACATATATGTGTACACAAATGTATGAATGCATACGGAGTAAGAGAATATTGTGAGATGCTATTTGTCAGTATCTTTGCCCCCACACAGAGTCAGGTTCAAAGATCCCATACCCATGCACATATGATCAGCACTGTTTAGACTTACAGAGCTATTATCCACCACAACAGTAATGATATAAAAAGGGAACATTGCTGAGCATTGTGTCACATGCCTTCAACCCTGGTACTTAGGAGACAGAATTTTGTGAGTTCTAGGGCAGCCTGGTCAACATAGCATGTTCCAGACCAGCTAGGGCCACAAAGAGAGAACCTATCATAAAAGCAGACCAAATCACCTTAAAAGACATGAATTAGGAGTGATAAAAATCTTACAATGGTAGGACGTGAGGGTAGTTGGGGAGATGTATTGGTGAGGTAGACCAGTTCCAAACATATTTTCACAGAAGTGAAACATAAATTTAAGAATATTAATTAAATCAAACATAGATTTAAAAATATTAATTAAAAAAGGAAAATACTCATATGAACTTACAGAGACTGAATGGGCAAGTACAAGGCCTGCATGGGTCCATACCAGGTCCTCTGTGTATATATTATGGCTTTCAGTTTAGTGTTTTTATGGGATGACTGACTGTGTGAATGAGAGTCTCTCTGATTCTTCTGCCTTCTCTTGAGTTCTTTTTTTCCTGTTAATTTGCTACGTTCAACTTTGTTTGTTTCCATTTACTTATTTATTTTTAATTTATTCATTTTACATCCTGATCATAGGCCCTCCCTACTCTCCTTCTAGTCCCACACTCCCTCTTTCTTCCCTCTATCTGCCTTCCTCTACTGCTCAGATAAGATGAGCCCACACCAGCACTCAAGTCACATCAGGACTAAGTTCATCTTTTCCCTCTGTGTCCTGGAGAGGCAGCCCCACCAGGCGGACGTGATTGAAAAAGCAGGCAACAGAATCCACATCAAAGATAGCCTCCTCTCCCCTTTCTAGGATACTAACATGAAGGCCAAGCTACCCATCATCTATGCATTTGTACAGGGCCTAGGTCCAGTTCATGCACAGTACTTGGTTGGTGCATCAGTCTCCAAAAGCCTCCCTGGGCCCAGGTTAGTTGGCTCTGTTGGTCTTTGGAGATTCTATTCTTTCCCCCACTCTACCATAAGACTCTGTGTCCTACTCCCAGTGTTTGACTGTGAGTCTTAGCATCTGTTATTTATTAGGCCATAGTCTTTTGTTTTGTTCTCTATGAAGCACAGCTGTCTCCATTGCTGTGGGAAAACAAGGGATCATGGTTCTAGTGGGTCACAAAAGAAGGCGGGGCGGAGGGTCCCTAGATGCATGATGTCTGGCTGTCCTGACTATGTCAGGTTGTGCTTCCTTTGCTGTGAGCCAGTTCAGGATCCTCTGCTCCTGGTACCCAGCTCCAAAGAGTTTATGTGTGCCAAGTGTTACTATATTTTGCAGCCAATGTTTACTTTATCTGAGTATCTGCTTTTCTACCATGGCTTTTTTTTCCTTCAAATTGTTCAGTGATGTCAGCCTGATTCAAAACATTCGTCTCCTTTCCAAGTCTGTATTCATCTATTACTTTTCAATGAGGTCCCCGTGGGTTCTTCCAAAGTCATGTGGGCAGAGGTGCTCAGGTGGCATAGTTACTCTTAGCAGAGGCAGCCATATGGACAGCCAGAACCTGTGGAGCCACAGGTCCTTCTATTCACTGCCCACCATTCTTTTTTAAGACTCCCTATCGTCCTCTCAATGTTTGGCTGTGAGTCTCAGCACTTGTTTCAATCCTCTGCTTCATGGAGCCTCTCAGAGGACAGCTATGCTGGGCTCACATCTATAAGCAAAGCATAGTATCAATAGTGTCAGGGGTTGGCTCCCTCCCATGGTGTGGGTCTCAGATTGGGCCAGGATCTGGTTGAACATCCCCTAAATCTCTGCTCCATCTTTTTCCCTGCACATCTTTAGGAAGGGTAAATTTTTGGTGGGAAGATTTTGTGGAGTGTTTTGTGTGCCCCATCCTTCATTAGGAGTCCTGCTTAATTAGATAATGGCCTCTTCACTCTCCATGACCTCTGCTACTACAAATCTCAGCTAGAGTCACCCCATATCCTCCCAGGATGCTACCTTGTCATAGGTCTCCAGCATCTATACCTCTGGAACAAAGTGAAATGAAGGTTCACCTTTTGAGAAATGTGTCTTAAGGTTGAGGGAAATGAGAGAGAAAGGAAATAAACTACTATACAGAGACTCAGTGAAGGAAAGCATCACATCCTAGTGACAACCTTAACGCCCCAGGCATTGTGGACATGAGGACCATTGGGAGAAACAAGAAGAGGTAGCTCAGAAAAGAAAAAGCAGTATTTGATGGGTGACTCAATGTTGCTGGGGATGAGGTTATAAAGTCATTCTCATGTGTACATATTTTTTTTTTGGTTTTTTGAGACAGGGTTTCTCTGTGTAGCCTTGGCTGTCCAAGACTCGCTTTGTAGTCCAGGCTGACCTTGAACGCCTGCCTCTGCCTCCCGAGTGCTGGAATTAAAGGCGTGCGCCACCACGCCCGGCTTCTCATGTGTACATTGAATTCCTGTTCTGTGACATAAATGGACCACCGTAGGCTCAGCATGGTTATAGATCAGAATATACCACTAAATGGGATCTATCTGGGTGTTTGTAAACTGGAAAGTCCAAATTTTCATTCCATCAGAACATGCCCAGTAGAATCTCAGTGCATTTGGGTCTGTAGAAAAAGGCTTGATGATGGCAATGCCCAGTGCTCAGTTTCTGAATAGAAGAAGTGAGTGAGAAACTGTGCTGTAGACTCCAAAATGCCAGAGTTTGTGTTTATCAGGTGACAGGAATAAGTTGTCCTAGTCTTGGGCCACTTGGAGTTCCCATCTTCCCAAGGAGAGCTATTGGGTTCCAGGGAACAAGGTCCCAACCTCTGGCCACTTGACCCCCAGTATCTAGGGAAAAGGTCCAGCTTTCAATCCATAGCTCTACCCATCTCCCATGAAGATACTGGCCAGAACTCAGAAACTTACAGTATCCCTTTCCATGATGGCAGCTTGATCTCAGAGACCATGGAACAAGTGAACAAGTGATGGAGTTTCTGACTCAAGGAGTTGCCCCTATTAAGAGGAGGATACCTAGGTTCCCACAGAAACTCATTGGTCCTCATGATCATAAAATCTAGACACCTCAACTCCAATCTCCTACCTGTGTATCCACCTGGGACACAGTCACCTGAGGAGAATGGTGTTGTGGTTAAATTATCAGTATGGCCTAATAATGTTTATTATCAGGCCTACAATTATTATTATGGCAGCATTTTCTAAACCACTAGGAATCAAGGTGGCACTCAGAGGAAAGATAATAAGTCACCAAGAAGAGACTCGATACCCTAGGAGCATATACAAGGGGAGGAGGTCCCCCTCAGTCACAGACATAGGGGAAGGGAGTAGAGGGGGAAGCGGGAGGGAGGAAAGAAAGGGTGGATACAAGGGATGGGCTAACAATTGAGATGTAATATGAATAAATTAATCAAAAAAGAGGGAAAAAAAGACACAGACACCTGTTATATTTTAAAATAGCCTTAGTTAACCTGGGGCAGGGCAGATATTAATCATCTAAACTACTTCCCATAGTGGGGCTGGTATAGGATACCTACCCCAATCCCATGCCATTGTCTTCTAATAATTTCTATTCCATAATCCCAAATACTTGCTAATTATCACCATCTGGGACAAATATCCATCCAAGCCAGCCATGTGTTTCTCCTCCACCCATGATGCAACCTTCTTCTCTCTTCTTTCCTCTAGTCTCTTCTTCTACCAAGATTCTTTCTGTCTGCCTAAGCCTGAGGACCTTAGCCACTCCTATCCCATTTGCCCTGCCCAGTGTGATGGCCTTTTATTGGTCAAACAGATTAGGCTCTTAGGCAGGGTACAAGGTGGGGCACAGAGAAAGCAAGCAATAATTAGCATCAAAATACATCAGACCAACCTCCAACAGAATGCTGGACTCATTCCTGAAATCCAGCAGCCAGTCCACTACCACACTTACAATCCCAAGGAGATAATGCTCCAGGAACACCCAGCCTCCTGTCTAGGACTCTTTCCATACCCTCGAGAAATCCAGAGGGCACCAGGAACAACCAGCCAATGGCAGAGACAAGCAGATGGCTAACGGCCTGCATTAGCACACAATCAACAAAACCAGGACAATATGGCACATCCAGAACCAGTTATCTGATAGCAAACAGTTCTGGGTATTCCAACACAACTGAAACACAAGGAAATGACTTTAAGTCTATGCTTATGAAGGTGATAGAGACATTAAGGAGGACACAGATTAATCCTTCAAAGAAATACAGAAAATATAATCAATCATATAGAGACCCTTAAAGAGAAAATGAATAAATCACTTAAAGAAATACAGGAAAAACAAATAAATAGGTGAAGGAATGAATAAAACAATTCAAGACCTGAGAATGGGAATAGAATCAACACAATCTGAGGAAATCTTTGAGATGGATGGATCCAGAGGCTCCTAGAAACCTACAAGAAAAACACTATGATGGCCAGATCTGGGCCCAGAGGTTCTGCCTGCACCAACCAAGGACAATATGTGCAGTCATCATCAACCCCTATCCAGACCTAGCCAAGGGACAGACTATTCTACACAGTTAAGTGGAGACTGGGGACCGACTTTCACACGAACTCTGGTGCCCCTTATTTGGCCATGTCCCCTTGATGGGGAGGCCCGATGGCACTCGGAAGAAAGATAGCAGACTACCAGGAAGAAACTTGATACCCTAGCATCATATTCAAGGGGAGGAGATCCACATAGGTCACAGTCATAGGGAAGGGGAATGGGGTGAAAGTGGGAGGGAAGGAGGAATGGGAGGATGCACGAGATGGGATAGCAATTTAAATGTAATACAAATGATTTTATTTTTCAATAAAAATTTTAAAAAAAGAAAATTTAGGAAAGAAAACAGGAACTATAGAGGTAAACATCACAAACAGAATATAAGAGACAGAGGAAGGAATCTCAGATGTAGAAGATACAATAGAATAGTTTGATACATATGTCAAAGAAAATGTCAAATATGAAAAATTCCTGACACAAAATATCCAGGAAATAAAGGACACCACAAAAAGACAAAACTTAAGAATAATAATACAAGGGATGGGATAACCATAGAGATGTAACAAGAATAAATTAATTTAAAAAAAAGAAAACTTTCTTTCATTCTTTTTGTTATTATTTATTTATTCACTTTACATTCTGATGATACTTGTTCTTCCTTTCTACCCAGTCCGCACACTCCTTCCCTTTTCCCTCATTCCCCTTCCAACGTCCCTCAGAGAAGATGAACCTTACCTACTAACGCACCTCAGCTCATCAAGTCACATCTGGACTGAGCTTGTCATTTCCCTTTTTGGCCTGGCAAAGCAGTCCTTTCATAGGAAAGTGACAAAAAAGCAGGTCACAGAATCCATGTCAAGCACAGCCCCTGATACCCTTACTAAAGGTCTCACATGATACCTGAGATGCCCATCAGCTACATCTGTGTACCAGGCTGAAATCAGTAACTTAGAAACAAAAAGAACAGTAAAAGAATGAATGAAACCGAGAACTTGTTCTTTGAAAAAGCAGCAAGATAGACAAACCCCATGCCAAACTTACTAAAAGGCAGAGAGACAGTATCCAAATTAACAAAACCAGAAATGAAAACAGGGACATAACACACTAATATCCAAAATATGTAAAGAATTCAACATTAAACACCATCAAACAAAATAATACAGTTAAAAATGGGGTTCAGAAAACAGAAATTCACAGCATAGGATTTTCTTTTTTTTTTTTTAGTTTAATTTTTTATTAACTTATTAATTTAATCACTTTACATCATGGTCATAGCCTCCTCCCCCCTCTCCTCCAAGTCTCACTCTCCTTATCCCCTATTCCTAAAAAAGGGGCGCCCCCTTACCCAGCCACCCCCTCATCAAGTCACATCAGGACTGAGTTTGTTCTCTTCACCTGTGGCCTGGCAAGGCAGTCCCATCAGGGAGGAGTGTTTGAAAAGCAGATGGCATAGTCTATGACAGAAACAGGCCCCACTCTTCTTACTAGTGTACCCACATGAAGCTTGAGCTGCCCATCAGCTACATCAATGTAGAGGACCTAGGCCCAGTCCATGCATGGTTCTTTTTCTTGAACATATATATTTATTTTTATTACACATGTATAAAACAAACTACATACAGCAGGGAGAACCATGAAACAATCATGAGTTATATAAATGTTAAATTCATAGTGATTTGGCTATTTGTAGAAGCACTTAAATAAGTGCTTAACATCATTAATCATCAGTGACATGAAAATCAAAACGATGCTCACATTCTGTCTTACACCTTTCAGAATAGCTAACATGAAAACTCTAGTGACAGGGAATGCTGGCAAAAATGTGGAGAAGGGGGAACACTACTTTACCTCTGGTGAGAGTGCAAACTTGTACAAATACTTTGCAAATCAATCTATTGCTATTGGAATCAAGCTATTGGAAATAGCTTATGACTCAGCTATATCACTTCTGGGAATATACCCAAAAGATGCTCCACCTTACTGCAAGGACATTTGCTCATCTATATTCATAGCAGCTTTACTCATAATAGGCAGAAACTGGAAACAACCTAGATGTCCCTCAACTGCGGATTTGATAAAGAAAGTGCAGTAAATTCACACAATGGAATACTACTCAGCTATACACATGGAATAATGCATCTCTAAACTGTCATCACAGAAGCTTGTTTATTCAGAGATCCACAGCTGTCCAAGTTTCAGAGAATAAGAGACTGAAGAATGCTCAGCTGTACATGGCTTATTTGCATCACAGCCCCGTCTTCTCAAGACTCAGAGATAGGTATGGAAGAGGAGAGTGGAAAGATTAATGCAATCAAGAATTTTTAAAAAATGGCCCACAGAAATTCCTACAGGTCAATCTAATGTACACAATTTCTCAGTTGACATTTCCTCTTCCTGGGTATGTCTGGGATCCTTTAATGTTGACAAAACAAATTTATTAAAGCTGGTACAGATCTTTACAAACCAGAACAAAAGATGTTTTAAATACAAGTAGAAAGGAGGGAAAAAAACTATAGGTTTTTCTTCCTTAGGCTGGGACTTCTCCCTGCACACTCCCTTCCACCCACCCAGTTTGCCAGTTTCCTTGTTTTTTTGTTTGAGAGAACGTGACTCTCCAGTGTTAGCCCCAGCTTGTGTTTGAAATGTTTAGTCTTTTCAAGGATGTCCCTTCTGTAGGCTTAGTGACCACAGCACACAGAGGGGAGACCTACAGATGTCTATGTTTTCACCCTAAGTACCCTTTTGAATCATTATCACTGAACATAGTGACAGGGGAGGGAGCATCTATCCTGAAAGATGCTCAGTGACCCAACATTTCCCATCCTGTATCTAGTCAGCACATTTTTAGTGAAATGCAAAGAAAAAACCCTAAATGTTTTGTATTATAGAGAATTCAATACATGGAATTGTGTACTATGGCAGGCAGGGCAAGCAGCCTCCAATGGATAAGCACATTCTTAACTGTGGCCTGTACATAATTATGTCACATGATCTAATGTTGAGATGTAGCTTATGCCCCAAACATGATATACAGAGTGATTGGTCTCTAGTGTGAACATTTTGAAGTACAATATTATGTAAGAGTTGAGGACTAATGCTTCATGGCTGAGCTAATAGGGGAGTTGTGTTAATAAAGTACCTAATATAATTTTCTTTCTTTTTCTTTTAGATCTATTTATTTATTATTATGTATACAGTGCTCTGCTTGCATGTGCTCCCACAAGCCAGAAGAGGGCGCCATATCACATTAAGATGGTTATGAGCCACCATATGGTTGTGGGAATAGAACTCAGGACCTTTAGGAAGAGCAGACGGCGCTCTTAACCACTGAGCCATCTCTCCAGCCCCCTAATGTAATTTTCATAGGCCAATGATTTGTTCTTGCCATTGTTCCTTGTTAGACACCAAAGTCAATGATGCAATGGGTCCTTTCTGTACCAGAGCAATGAAGCAAAGACACAATATCGGACTTAAAGGGGCTACAGACACTGAAAGTTACATGGAGACACTAAGTTACTAAGGAGAACAAATGGAGGAAGGGATTCCCCTGTTTTTCTAGGTCACACTGAGCTGGGTGAGGAAGTACAGCTCAGCTCATAACGATCTACTTTCCAGGAGTCTACAGAAAGTCCTCCCTCTTGGCCCTACTAGCTCCCTATGAATTCAGGAGGGAGAATGACAGTACTATACTGTTCAAATATTGTATTTAAGGCTTTCATTCTTTTTATGCAAGATGGAGGGGGTAAATGAAGATTGACCGTCTGTACCTTGTGGATAAATCTTATGTTGGGGGCTTTTAGGCCGACATCTCCATGGCTCCTGAGATTGCTTCACATGTTGACTCCTACAGATGTTATAGTTATTTCAATCACCATCCTTATGCATGGCCAGATCCAAGTACTCACCTGGACATCAAGATCACAGGTCAGAGTGTCCACATTTGTCCTTCACTATGGTTAAGAGACAGACCATGTGCTGTAGAGCATGGAAGTCCTGGGAGGTGATAAGAATGATGACAAGAGGATTTGTGTGGGGAAAGTGAAAGCTCTGATGAATTTTTTTTTTAATCAAGAAAGACATTGAAAAAGGAGGCTCAAGTACAGAGCATTTAAAATAAAGAATAGTGCATATACAAAGGAAATATAAAGATGTCATACCTGGGTATAAGGTTCAAGGAGAGACATGGTGATGGAACATATGGATCAGCAAATGGTGTCCTTTCTGTACTTGAGAAGAAACCTGAACAGTTCAGAAGTTTAGTTTTCATTTTACTACTATTCTCATTTTCCTTTTAGGAGAACTGGACACATCACATGTCTAAATTGAGTTACAGTGTTGAGCTTGCCTAGTCTTTGTCTGATTACTCAGGGATCCCTAGGTTTCTTTTCAGTTTTATATCAATAGGTGTAGCTAGTCTGTTTCCTCCTTTTTTGTTGAGATATATGCATAATTTGTCCTTGTTAAAGTTAATATACGGTACCTGGAGGATGTAGGTTCAATCTTCTTTGTGGTCCTTGGTGAAGTATCCATTCTACCAATAATTGAGGTCAAATAAACAAACATAGAAACACCCTGCACACACACACACACACACACACAAAGATACACACACACAGTGAACCAGATGTTGAAAAAAGGGAAAGGGTCTCTGAACAAAAGTGAGCATTAAATTGGAGATGATGACTAGAATTGGTAAGGAAAATAGCTAAAAACTGGAATCCATAAGGTAAAAAATGAAGACAGAGATAAACTCAGATCCCAAAAGAGCTAGAGAGATTCTGAGAAACACTAGACAGACAGAAAATAGTGCTCACCAGTGTTAACCTAGAATAACACACAGCTGATTAGTGTAGCTTGTGTGCAGAGAAAACATAGTAATCAATAGAAGTTTGGTGTACAGTTAAGTGGCTAAGGATCCATCTTCCAGATGCCTTGGGGTTGGTACTCAGGACTTTAAAAATGAAGGAAACAAATAATAAGCAAATCACCTTGAATAAGTACATCCATATAATTGGAATACATATGAATATGCTTTTCATTTAAACCTATTGATGAATGAAGGTAATAAAAGTGCAGGTAAAGAATCAGAAATTTAACTTCAAAATAGCTTTCCATACCTCTACAAATCAACCAGTGAACAAAAACATAGTTTTTCACAGTAAATATTAAGTACATACTTTGTCAATCTACAAAAAATCTGGGTAAAATATCATGATCACAATCCTTAAAATTGTAGGTTTCCAGGGAAGAAAATGAACAGGATCCCTCTAGTCTGCTGGCAGCCTGAGGTGGCTGAGGCATGAAATGGGGGGGGTAGAGTGGGGTGTGGGGGAGGTGGGTGGCAGAGATCAGGGAGGAAAAGGGAAGGGGCGGGGGAGAGGAGCAGAGAAAGGCAGCCAGGTGTGGTGCTGGGGTGTGGGGGAGGAATCTGGCCAGGGTTAGAATTTTGGCGAGAGTTTGTGGAAGATGGCGCCTGTTGTGACTGGGAAGTTTGGTGACTGGCCTCCACCTAAACGACTCACTAAGGAAGCTATGTGAGATTATTCAAAAGAACAAGGAGATCAAACAGTGTTCATTCTTCATGCAAAAATTGCAAAGACATCTTATGGAAATAAAAAACGATTGTTTTACTCCAACTACTTGGTGGATAATTGTCAGTTCTATTATGTATTTCCCCACCTGGAGTTCAATTACCCTTGGCTGTGTTTCCTCACAGGTGACTTTCAGGTTTCACCAGGAAAAGATGCCTCTTTTGAAGTTAACTTTTCCTTCCCAGTGTTACAATTTGACCTACAGAAGATCCGTGGACTAGTATGGCCTCCTGTTTGTTTATTTGAAATGAGAGTGGAGACCATTTGTAGCCCCATGTTTACCTTGCTCACTTAGCTGTAGTGTAGGCCTTGTCATAATACTGTGCTATCTAATTTGTCTTTCTTTCTTTGTCCTTTCTTTCTTTCTTTCTTTCTTTCTTTCTTTCTTTCTTTCTTTCTTTCTTTCTTTCTT
>OU015759.1:5265821-5288686 GCA_907169655.1 Acomys percivali | reverse complement strand
TCTCTCTCTCTCTCTCTCTCTCTCTCTCTCTCTCTCTCTCTCTCTCTTTACCCTCTCTCTCCTCTCTCTCCTCTCTCTCTCCTCTCTTTCCTCTCTCTCTCTCTCTCTCTCTCTCTCTCTCTCTCTCTCTCTGTGTTGAGTGTGTGTGTCATTTCTTTAGTAATTAAAAATTACTTTGGTATAATGGGGGAGAAGGTCCCCCTCAGTCATAAACTTAGGGGAGGGGAATAGGGTGAAAGCAGAGGGAGGGAGGAGTGGGAGGAAACAAGTCATGGGATAACAATTTAGTTGTAATCTGAATAAATTAATAAAATTAAAATAAAAATTCAAAAATTAAAACAATAACAGCAACAGCAACAAAACAATTGTTTTGGTCTTTCTCCTTGTGTGTATCTTATGGGCAGTGGTTGGAAGAAAAAAAAAAGAATAAATGGAACAAGATGGTTGTTCTGAACAAGAATCTCAACCCTGTGCATTAATTGAATAGTGACCAAGAAATGCAACAGCTAAATTTGGAAGGGAAGAACTACTGCACAGCCCAAACATTGTACATCTCTGGTTCAGACAAGAGAAAACACTTCATATTGTCAGTAAAGATGTTCTGTGGCAACAGTGATGACATTGGCTTATTACTCAGCAAATGGATCAAAGTCATTGCCAAACCTTCCAAAATGAAGCAGTTATTGAAAAATGCTGACTTGTGTATTGTCACAGGAACAAAGGGGACTTTGTTCAATTGACTTTGATCACAGACAGTTAGTACCAGATACCTGCATGTAGGAGGAAATTTTCATGCCAGGTCACAACAGTGGGGAGTATCTTATATTCATCTCTTGGATGATGATGAATGAGAAGGAGAGGCATTCGCAGTTAGAGAGGGTTACATCCATTATGCACAAACTGTAAGACTTGTGTGCTCAGTTACCGGTAGGGCACTCCCAAGATTGATAATTATGAAAGCTGATAACCAGACAGCATTGCTGGATGCAGATAACCCCATATCACAACTCTATAAATGTGCATTTTACCTTAAGGGTACAGAAAGAACGTACTTGTGCCTTTCTCAAGAAAGAATAATGCAATTTCCAGCCACTCCATGTCTGAAAGAACCAAATAAAGAAATGATAAATGATAGAGCTTCCTGGACAATCATTAGCACAGATAAGGCAGAGTATATATTCTATGAGGGAATGGGCTCTGTCCTTACTCCAGGCACTCCCATGCCTTTAATAAAAGTCTTCACTTGAATGGTGTTGGGGACGTAACAATGCTTGAACTCACAGGAAAGAACTTTACTCCAAATTTATGAGTGTGACTTGGGGATGTGGAAGCCAAAACAATGTACAGATGTGGAGAGAGCATGCTCTTTGTGGTCCCAGACATTTCTGCCTTCCAAGAAGATTGGAGATAGGTCAGGCAGCCAGTCCAGGTTCCAGTAACTTTGGTCCATAATGATGGAATAATTTATTCTATCAGCCTTACCTTTACCTACACACCAGAACCAGGGCCAAGGCCACACTGCAGCATGGCAGAAGCAATTCTCAGAGCCAGCTCATGCCAGGTGCTCACCAATGAATCAAACACAACAGGGAGGGAAGTTAACATAAGCTCTAGCACAAATTCTACCAGAGTCACATCGTCCACAGCAACTGTGGTGTCCTAATTACCGCCTTTTTACTGGCACTTAAACTGACTTGAATGTGGCAAAAAGTTGACAAGAGAAAGAAAGAAAGAAAAGAAAAGAAAGAAAGTAAAAGGAAAGAAAGAAAAGAAGAGAAAAAGGAAAGGCAAGGATAAAATGAAAAATCTTTTGTGGTTTCTTGAGAAAACTTTTTGTAGCAGGTGATCTATTAAAAAAACCCAATGCTGGGCGTGGTGGCGCACGCCTATAATCCCAGCACTCAGGAGGCAGAGACCGGTGGATCGCTGTGAGTTCGAGGCCAGCCTGGTCTACAAAGCGGGTCCAGGACAGCTAAGGCTACACAGAGAAACCCTGTCTCAAAAAAACAAAACAAACAAACAAACAAACAAAACCCATTACCTGCAAACACTGACGTGAAGTACAGAAGCCACATAAAATGAAAAACATCAAAATGTACAAACCATTGGAAATGAAGGTTTTCAGCTCTCTCTCTCTCTCTCTCTCTCTCTCTCTCTCTCTCTCTCTCTCTCTCTCTCTCACGCACACCCCCCTTTTCATAGTTTTTTGTTTGGTTTTGATTAAATGGTCAAGAAACAGATATGTGATTGAACCCCTACCCAGATCTAGCCAAGAGGCAGGTCATTCTCTACAGATGAGTGAAGAGCGGGGACTGACTTTCACATGAACTCTGGTGCCCCATTTTTCACCACGTCCCCTTGAAGGGGAGGCCCGGTGGCACTCAGGGGAAGGATAGCAGGCTACCAAGAAGAGACTTGATACCCTATGAGCATATACAGGGGGAGGAGGTCCCCCTCATACACAGTCATAGGGGAGGGGAGTAAGGGGAAAATAGGAGGGAGGGAGGAATGGGAGGATAGAAGGGATGGGATAACCATTGAGATGTAGTATGAATGAATGAACAAATAAATTAATTAAAAATTATAAAAAAGGAATAGATATGTGGCTAAACTATAGGTTAGGCTAGAAGACACACATCTAACATTGTTTTTATGAACCAAGGAACTTGCATGAGCTTTAGTAAAAGGTATGCTTCATCATACCTTTTTTATACCACAGTGTGTAGTACACCTTGTTACCAAATAGGTTGCGTTCCCCACCCTTTGAGCGTTGAGTACATTCAGGATCGAGCCTGACCATGCTTGTTCAGTCTGAGTACCGAACACTTGCAGGTTCTTTCGGCCTAAGGCTGGAACGTTTTAAAGCTGAAGTCTTAATGACTTTTTCACACATTGGAATTGTTTGATTTCAGCAAGTCAAATTTTGTAAAGGCCTGCATATTTTTTAAAAGATTAAATAAAGTCTGCAAAAGCTTTCAATATGCCTCTGCCTTGCCTGTAATACATGCAATGTATGTTAACTTAGTCTATTCTCAGATACTGTTGGTAGGTATTTCTGTATTTTACTTAAAAAAATGTATTTATCGTGGTAATCTAAGAGATTCTAACATTTACATGGGGTTCAATGTGGCCATTTAGTCATTTCTGAGGTTAACTGCACCTAGCATCACTATTGGAAGAGTACGCACCTCTGAGTGCTCATCAAGTTTGTCCCTGTTTCAGGATTCTTTCATATTTCCCTCCTCCCCCAAATCTTTTACATAACTTGTATTATGTGAAGGTTAAACATTTTATCTTTAACTTGGAATGTTCCCAGTGATTACATTCAACAAGGAGTTTTCCACCTTGTTGGCAAATGACAAAAAAAAAAAAAAAAGAAAAAAAAATCATGAGAATTATTTGCTACCAAGATGGTGCACTTAGGGTAAAATGAGGAAAGTCTCTGCAGGATCATTTATTGTACTGCTTTTCCTTTTTTTTTTATCCTAGGCCAGAACATCATTATAGTTTTAAACACAAGGCCATAAAATGTGCTTCTCCTACACCTAACCAATGGCCCAGTCACCTTCTCCTCCCCTCTCCTCTGGTCTGTCCTCCCAAGATTCTCTCTCTCTCCCCCAGCCCAGGAACCTTAACCACACCTGTCCCATTTGCCCTGTCTAGGTGTGATGGCCTTTTATTGGTCAAATAGGTTAGAGAAGGTACAAGGTGGGGCAGAGACAGCAAGCAATAATTAGCATCAAAATACATCAAACCGACTTCTAACACCTACCTACCTACTTTTGGTGGCCAACCAGGAACAATGGCAGCAAATGATATATTTTGAGCCTTGGAAGTACCAGCAACCTCCCTGATCAACAACTTGAGTTGAATGAAATATACCACACCTGGTACTGTGATTTTCAGTTAACAATCTATGGCTTCTGAGGACGGCATTATTTACTTGTGTAAGCTATTTCATTTTCAACTTGTTTTCAATACTTTAAACAGCTTGCAAAAACGCCATGTGGATTTTTTATAAATATTTATTTATTTATTTATTTATTTATTTATTTATTTATTTATTGCAGAGTGTTCTGCCTCCATATACACCTATACATCAGAAGAGGTTACTAGATCTCATTATAAATGGTTGTTAGCCCCCATGTGGTTTCTTGGAATTGAACTCAGGACCCCTGGAAGAACAGACAGTGCTCTTAACCGCTGAGCCATCTCTCTAGCCCATGATGTGGAGTTTTTATGCCTCGTTAGTTTTTACTAACCCCCACTTACTCTGAGGATTGCAATCCAGACTCTAAACCTTCCAAGTTCCAGGACTGAATGCTCCTCAGACTATTTCTGACAGGTAGTACATTACCTTCACCCTTCCCTATTACATGTTTGAGATCGAATAACGGTAGATGTTATTCCTTATATCTTACATGGGAAGAGATAAATTTCTTGCAGCAGGTATTCGTGTCATGAGAACTAAGACTGAGTTTCCACTGTTGACACATCACAGTCTCCTGTGGTCAGGAGAAAAGAGGTACTAAAAAGAAACCATCAGAAAGTTTAGACAGGGTACTGTCACTGCCAGTAATGAGGATGTAAGAGGAAGAAAACCATAAGCAACCAAAGCACAAGACGGGTCTGGAGAAGCTTAACTTTTCCCTGTAAGAAAATAAAGTCTTGTTATCACCTCTGACTTCCTCCTGGTACCATCAGTGGCAGCTACATTGGATTCTCTGATCAAGTCAGACAGAGAGGGTAAGTTCAGTTCTTCCATGTTTTTTGCATCAATTGTAAAGAAATCCCATCTCAAGCCCCAGATAAGTCTTGTCCACATTCAGTGAAATTCTATTGATGTGTAGTAGCATTTCCCCTAATGCAAGCTCCTGTGACCACACTAGCCCAGTTCTCTTACCACTTCTTGTAAGGACCCATGTCCTCCTCCATCCTGAATGGAGAGCTGTATCTCAGCAATATATCACAGAGTACCTCTTTTTTTTTTTGCCATAATTGATCATCTAAATTAGTCTACTTCCTCACAGACCCAGATCATTCTTGTTAGAGGGGGAATTCAACACAGGTCACCATCAGTTCCTGGCAGACATACATTTTCAGTCACTAATTCACTTGTGTCTTTCAGAGTCAGCCACTGGCAGCAGCAAGAGACTATCAAATACTTTAAAAACTTCCTCAGTGTGATAAGGACAGAGAATCAACTCACTCAACTGAAAGTATATTCATTACATAAAATTATGTTAGGGATACACAGAGACCCTACACAACTTACAATACTAATGGGAACATTGGATAGAGTCACAATGTTGTGGATTTTCATCACTATTTTCTATTATTTACAGTTCTTTAACATTCATTACCCACTTACTGGTGGTATTAAAGATTTACAATTTCTTTAACTTATTGGATACTTCTGGGTAGAATAATCTGGGCTGAGAGTTGTGGTCTTTCAAGGGGTGGAGTATATCTCTCCAGGTAATTTAAAGATTTCTTTCAAATAACCCAGTTTCTAGTGGCTTTTATTTGTCAGTGGCTTGCCCTTTGTTATGGCTATTCTTGGTTGCCAACTTGACTGTATCTGGAGTTAATTAAAACCCAAGTGGCTAGGTAGACATATGAAGGTTTTTTTCCTTAATTAAGTCATTTGGAGTGGGAAGGGACACCTTTTTAAAATTTTATTTTATTAATTTATTCTTATTACATCTCAATGGTTATCCCATCCCTTGTATCCTCCCATTCCTCCCTCCCTCCCATTTTCCCCTTACTCCCCTCCCCTATGACTGTGACTGAGGGGGACTTCCTCCCCATTTATATGCTCATAGGGTATCAAGTCTCTTCTTGGTAGCCTGCTACCTTTCCTCTGAGTACCACCAGATCTCCCCCTCCAGGGGACATGGTCAAATATGGGGCACCAGAGTACGTGAGGGAAGGGACACTTTTAATCTGGATATTTTCAGGTGTGAAGATATACCTTTAATCTAGATTTTTTGAGGTGGTTGATCTGGGCCACAATTTCATATGGCAGCCTATGTAAAAGATGTGAAAAAAGGAAGCTCTTTCTAATGGCCTGCTTGCTCAAACTAGCTACAAAGTCTATTCCTTCAGTGTCATTGGACTTTAATGCTTCATGATTGCAGAGTATACTGAAGACCAGCTGAGATATGCAGCCTATGAAACTGCACAACTCATGACTAATTCAACCTTTCACTTTTGCAGCTTGTAATACTATGTTTTAAAAATAGTTTGTGTTTTTAATTTTTTAATTGAAATATAACATGTATAATTACTTTCTGGTTCTGTCTACTTAGTGTTATGCAGGCCTCTAATTACCTGTTGAAAAGCCGTAGGAAACATACTCCTCTAGAAGTTTTCATTTAGACAGAAAAATATCAAATGGAGTTACCCTATATAGTGAAACATTACTCATACTTGATACCACAGAATAACAAACCCATTCCCAATGCTGGGAATGGGTTACTCCTTTTGAATGGTTGGCCAGAGATATTCCATATGTTCTTAATCATACATGCTACTTCCCAGTGGTTCATCTCCAGAACTTAATAGCAATACCTTGTTGCTGAATATACCACACACTTGAGTATAGAACACTAATAAATCTGTTACTAACCATGAAGCTTTATCTCTAATAGCTAAATTTCATAGCTGTAAAGCACTATTCACACTACTGAAGGAGAAAAGTAATCATCAATTTACCCAGTTGTGAACAATGCAAACTACAGTAATGGCTGTCATGGAACGATAAGCCCACAGGTGCAAAAATTCCATGGGAGTCATCAACTACTTTCTATGAGGATTTATGTCCTGGTCCACAATATGAAACTCATTTTTGGCACCATTTTTTTTTGTAGCCAAGAACCTATGGTCATTGACCCAAAGAAGAAAATTACTACTATTATTCTTCTAAGTGAACATAATCTTAAACTTACTTTTAATGACGTATTGTTATAAACAGAGATGAAAACGTCTCTAAAACATAATGAGAGAAGATTATTTATGGAGTAAATAAATGGTGGTTAGCACGGAGATCACCAAATGTCCATGTTTTGAAAAATAAGAGACTGAGGAATGCTCAGGTATAAATGGCACATTTGTATCACAGACTCATCATTTCAGGTCTCAGAGATAGACATGAAGGAAGCTATAGAAAGATGTTTAGAGCCAGCCATGGCAGATAACTAGAAGGAAACAGTGTCTTCTGGACACAGCACAGCAGCTTTGTACATAAACTCAGAGTAGTGGTCACTGTACGTACAAGAACTGTACAAGCTCAAACTAGACCAAATACAAGCATAGATATGAGAAAATTGCACAAATGATCACTCCTGGGACATGGAGATATTGGTAATCAATAGTTTCCAAGAAAGGAAGAAAAAAATGTAGATTCTTGTAAGTCAACCATGCTCACGTGAAAGGCCACACATCCAAGCTTAAATTGGAGATGTGTTTTAAAAAACAAAACAAAACAAAACAAAACAAAGCAAAAAGACACAAAGTTGATGGGTTAGGAATGGGAGTGGATCTAGGAATCATTCAGGGATGGCTGAATATGATCAAAACATATCATATGAAATTCTTAAGGAACTCATAATATTTTAAAGATTTTTCTGTTGAATTATTTATGAACTTCAGTATACATACGTTCTTCAAGAGTGAGATGGGGCTTCAGAACCCAGTTGGTTTCACTTTTCAAAACAGCTGATGATCCCCTTTACTGTGTAACTATGCTGCTTATATCCATGACATCTGTTCATGCCTGGGTCCTTCCCTTCTCTAATGGGCCTGCACCCTAATGATTCAGTTCATGGGTTAAAAAAAAACAAACAAAAACATAAGGGAGACTAATTTGATTGGGTATGAAGGGGTTGGATCAAGGAAGTGTTGGGGGAAGGGCTGAATATGATCAAAACCTATTGTATGAAGCACATAAAATTAAGACTTTCTACTGCCTTAACCATGAAACCTCAGGACACATATATTTAGCAATGGTGAGATGGGGCCTTAGAAATCTGTTAGTTTCACTTCTCTAAATAGCTGATGATTCTCTTTACTGAGAAACCATGTCCATGTTATCCGTGACATCTGTTCCTGCCTGGGTCCCTAACTTCTCTATGGGTTTTTGTCATAAGGACTCAGCTCATTTAACTTTTTTTCTGGGTGCCAACTTCTCACTTTTCTATGACCTTGTTGTATAGAACATTATAGAACTTTTCCCAATGTTTACCTGCCTATCTTCATCCTTTGAGATCCTTGAGCTCACAGAAGCAACTTACAGATGTTAACAAGGACACTTATTACATGCCTGGTACTGCACTTACATA
This sequence comes from Acomys percivali, assembly GCA_907169655.1. NCBI lineage: Eukaryota > Metazoa > Chordata > Mammalia > Rodentia > Muridae > Acomys > Acomys percivali. The sequence continues at coordinate 5,280,344 of OU015759.1, read as the reverse complement.
GTGAGGGCAGAGTAGATAGTGGGTTGGTGCATGGGGAGTGGAAGAAAAGAACAATTCTTACATTCACAGGGTGTCTGGAAGGGATGATACTTTGCTTGGCATGTAAAAAATTCTATAAAAATTTCAGAATTATCTCTACAGGAGCTACACAGAGATATCCTTGGTGTCTATCTGCTGCTTTGAACCCACCCAATAATGTCAGTTTCCATATTCCTCAGTGTACCTTCTGAGGTGCAGATATGAATGAGGATGGTAAAGGCCCCATGATATTGGAGCTATGGACAGTATGGAGTAAAAAGTCCTTGTGGAGGCTTCTAGTCCTCAGTCTCACTGAATGGAGAGTCATTTCTCAGGAAGAGATGAGATACGTTTGAAACTATTTTATGAACTTTGAGAGATAAAAGAACTGAACCTGAGTGGCCCTGTTACTCAGAGTCTCTAGTGTCAGTATTAGAGATTAGGCTCAGTCTTGTGCAAATAGCATAATGACTCATGTGGAGGGTGTTTCCTCATATTTCTGTTTCCAATGCTGTTTGTGCAATATAGGGCTTTGTTCTGGCTCAGCGAGCCAGTTGTATAGGACTTCCTCTTTGTGTTTCAACAGTCTATACATAAAGCACAGTATCTACAGTGGTCACCCTTTTTCCTCATTTGTCTGGAGAGTCACAGGAGTCTTATTCTTCTGCACGGAGAGGACCCATGGAAAGACACATAACAATCTCTACATTCACAGTGCTGTTCCATCTTGGTGAGATTTGAAGGATAGAGGGAATACTCAAATCTGGGAAAGACCTCAGGCCATATTAAAGATCTGGCTTGTCAGCGTGGAATTGTAAAAGAGAGAATCGACTCAAAACTTCAGGAAGAAAATCTCATGAGAAATCTTTTTCAGGGCTTAGTCTGGAACCCAGGACCACAGTGATGGCAGGTGAGTCAGTCCCCCTATCTTACCAGACCCTGTTTCCACCTTGCAACCAGAAGACCACTCCTGAGCACTGGATATGGACCTCAGCATATGTGGGTTGATACTGGGGACACTTGAAGGATCATGGGACTCAGAGGTGGACTATAAGGTATGAATACCCAAGGAAAGAATGTTTTATTTCCTTGCAGGAGTACTCTCCATACCCACCTTATGGGCTGACCCAAGCTCTGTGGTCACCAAGGGACAGTCTGTTACCATATGGTGTCTTGGGACCCAGGGAGCCCAGGAGTACTCTCTGTATAAACAGGGAGATTCAACAGCGTGGAAGACACAGACCTTTCTTGGGGCTGGGAACAAGGCAAACTTCTCGATTTCATTCACGACAGAGTATCATGGAGGACTATACCACTGCTACTATTCCAGCCCTGCAGGCCAGTCAGAATACAGTAACATCTTAGAGCTGGTGGTGACAGGTAAGAGGACTGTCAGGGGTCCCAAACCCAGGTTATTCCGTGAGTAACGGATTCTACACTCAGGGCCCATTTCTCCCATATCCATTCTTTAGACAATTTGGAAGGTCTTTACCACTCAACATGCTTATCTCCTCTTTTAGGATTCTACAAAAAGCCCAACATCTCAGCCCTGCCAAACTCTCTGGTCACCTTAGGAGGGAATGCAACCCTTCAGTGTAGCTCACATCAGGGATATGGAAGGTACATTCTGATCAAGGAAGGAGAACAAAATGTGTCCTGGATTCAGGACTCACAGAAACAACCCAATGGACATTTTATGGCCTTGTTTTCTGTGGGCCCAGTGACTTACAAAGACAAATGGGCATTCAGATGCTATGGATACTACAAGAGGACTTCCCAGGTGTGGTCAGTACCGAGTGATACCCTGCAGCTACTTATTTCAGGTGAGCAATCCACCGTAGCTATGTATTTGAAGCCAATGAACTTGTTTCTTTGAGCCCTATTGCTATGGGAGGCTGAAGGAGAGTTGAGGCTAGACTTTGAAGAAAGTGTGGGAGAAGAAGGTGCTTGGCACGAATTACTCCCTCAATATCTGGCCCATATTCTTTTTGAGAACATCTAGGAATCTATCCCCTTTTCACTGTCTTGTGTGGATACTTGGAGAGGCTCTGACCCTCCAATATCATGGTAAAATTGCCTATTAGTTACATTTAATGAAGGAACATATTACATCCCATACTGAGGCCAGCAGCCTCAGACTTAGCTCTCTCAGGCTATTGTCACATGTGTCCCTGCTAGCAGGTCTCAAATTGATTATTACACAAGCTATGGATATACCACAACCTCTATGTGTATATTTGCCAATGACCTCTGGATATCTGAAACAGGTGAGGATCCCTGGTCCTGTAAGGGACCCAGATCTTCAAAAGTCATTTTGGGAAGCCCATATGGTCATTACTAAGATGAAGTGTGATGTCTCAGGAAAGATGAGAGATAGAAAGATAGGAGTTTTATAAGTCTAAATTAGTGACAATAATAGTCAGAAGAGGCTTGTCTTTTGTGGAGTCATAAAACAGATAGACTTGGAAGCCTTATGCCTTTGTTTTAGAGACAGAGTATCACCTGGTATGGTGTTTGCTATGTAGCCAAGACAGGCTAACCAGTGGGTGCCAGGCATCAAACCATAACTCTTCCCCAGTGCTGGAATTACAGGGGCCACCAGCACACACAGATTTTGTTTGTTTTGTTATTACTTAAGTTCCTGGTTTCAGGGGTTGTGTTTTTATATAATATTCCAAAATTTTTCTTTATTTTGTGGTTTCCTAGGTTTAAGATGTGAAATATGATCACGTTTACTCACCTACTGTGCCTTTCCAACTTTTCACATACCACACTCCTAACTTAATGGATTTTTTTATAGCCCAGTTGGTCAGTTACTGCTGCCTGTATGGGAACAGTTCTGGGCCCACTGGAGCATGGGAAATTAACTACTGGACATACCTTCAAATAATAATGATTCTCCATTCCTTATCATCTACCAGTAGTAGCCTTTAACTCCTCAGTAGTAAGTCATGGAACCTAGATATAACCTAGCCTTCTGTGCCAGAATTTTGGCAGCCTTGATCTTGTGTATATAGTCTTTATTTTTGAAACATTCATGCATTCATAAAATGTATGTTGATTATATATTTCTTCCACTACTACCATCTTCCAACTACTTCTAGCTTCTCCACCCAACATCCCAATTTCATGTTTAACAATTATTAATATTCCATATCCTTATGTATATGGGGCCACTCACTAGGGCATCTTCAACCTATCAATGTTAACATCTGCAAAGAAGACTGAGTCTCCCATCCCCAGCAACCATCACTGACAATAGCTCCATAGCTAGCGGTGAAGCTGTGAGGTTCCCATTCCTATATATGCTGATTTTTTTTACTGGATTAGTCTTGTGCAGGTATCATTGAGGTAAGGACAGTTTCTATGAGTTGATTTGTGCAACAGTCGATATAATTCAAGAACCAGCATTCCATAGCTTCTCTCCCTGTCTCCTGGTTCTTACATTCTTTCCATTCCCTCTTCCATGATGTTTGCTGAATCTAAATTATAAGGAGGATGATACTGATGTTATAAATGAATAATCACAGTTAACTGGCACTTTGCCCAGGTAGGAGTCTCTACATTAATCACTACCCACCTAGGACAGATGTATCTCTGGCCAAAGTTGAGAGTAGCCCACATAGTTTGACAGTATCTAGACTAGAATATAACTTGACAATATGATCATTTATCAGAAGAACAAAAGTGAGCTTTCCAAGCCTAGGCCCTATGATCTCCCCACCTATATCCTTTTGTTCATGTTTACAGTGCTGTCCATGGCACCATTTCTATGAATCAAGCCTTGAGTCTAATTACAGAATTGATTACACTCATGACTGCCATGTACATACTGTACAGTAGACATTTTTACCAATAAGGTCACTGTTAGAGCATGCAGGATGCAGAGATAGATAAGACCATTGATGTCATTTCTCATCCTGCAGGCTGCATAACACTCTATGGCGTTATCTAGAAGAGCCGGCAGAAAGGGATATGCCTAGTCAGTTTGAAATTGCTTCTTTTTTATGCTGCTACCCAAGTGAGTGGTATCTTTAGTAAGAGGTAGTTACAATCTAGTTACCATGAAAAACTAAAAGCAATAGCTCTTGTTTGGTTTGGGTCCTTTTTGTGTGTCCATAGCCAATAACACATAGGGAGGTATTGTGTGCCAGGCAACAATATTTTCATTTAAGAACCATATTTCTTGAAAGTATCATTATCCATTGATGCAGGACGCTTCTTTTCTAAAGTCCCCATTAAATATATTATATACAAACTACAGATTTCCTTAGGATGTCTTCATATGTCTTTAATTTTGGTTATCTTACCCTTTAATTTTTCCTCAGCCCCCAATTTGTAATTAAACCTTTAACCTCAAGTATTTTTTTCTCATGCTTGTTCAGGAATTACATTAGTGACTGAACTATGTTCTCCACCTATACTGTATATTATTTATGAATATATTGTATATTAATAATACAATATTTTGAAGTTGATAAATACACTCAAATATTAATAAATTTTTCAACTACTTTAATAACTGGAACATAAAGATTTCCATGACCTTACATTTACCAAATATTAAATATACTTAAAAACTTGTCTCGGGTATATTATTGTCTCTTATTGATACAGGTGACTGATTCTTCTACTTTTTTTTTCAATTTGAGACTATACTAACTTATTGTCTTGATTGTCCAAATACCCAGATTCACATCCACAAGATCATACTGTGGAGAATCTCATCAGACTGTCTATTGCTGGCTTGGTTCTGGTGTTTCTTGGAATCCTTCTCTGTGAATCTCAAAACACGTATAGAAAGACAGCTTTAAGATGTGAAGAGGAAGTTAACCAGAGAGTTTGGAAACTTGGAGATGAAACCAACAAATAGAAGATATTATGGGTGAAAGTTGTGGCACAAGTGTTTGAACGGCCATGAAGATCTTGACGAGAACAACGTATTTAAATGCAGGGGAAATTTCCAAGAGATTTGCAAAGACACACACACACACACACACACACACACACACACACACACACACACACACATCCATTTGGTTGGTACAGATATGGTGGCTTGAATGAGATGGCTGCCACAGTTTCAGTCATTTGAATACTTGATCCTCATTCGTGGTGGTGTTTGGAGAGACTTGGGAGGTGTGGCCTTGTTGGAGGAATTGTTGCGGCCTAGAGGGTAGCCTTGGAAAGCTTAAACTGTTTCATTTCTAGAACACTCTCGTGTATTCATTTCCTCCAAGATTGAAATGTTCCATGGCGTAGGAAGTCTTCTTAAGCCAAAAGTTAAACAATTCAAAATAACTTCAGGAAGGCCCCCTGAGCCTGATCAAATTCACTAATTCTTTTCTTCCAAAGAATAAACAAAAAGAGTTTATAAGAGTCACTCTTAGACTAGACAAGCTGCAGGGAAGAATCTGAGAACAGAGCAGATGTCTGGAAGAATTAAAAAAAAAACTGACTGAGACACAAAGAAGAGGTTTATATCAGAGTCACTTGAAAAGCACATACTAGACCTATTGACCTTGTAGAAGGCTCTGCAGTGTACTCTTTGATAGATGTCACCCATACTGGAGTGAACATTTGTGATGCAGCTGTCTTTGAGACAGTTTTTCTCCTGTAAGTAGCCCTAATAAATCTCATTGGTTTGGCAAATTAGACTTTGATGGCATCTGTATTTTTGTCTGTCTTGGGCTCACTATCTAGAGTGCGTATACATATTTATTTTATGTCCCAGAAAAATTTTTACCACCCAACAACTCTTTCCTTTTAGTGCATGTGACTCAAGATAGGATCTGCCAGCTTTTCTGCTCTTGCCGCCATGCCTTCACTCAGCTATCACGGACTCTAATCCTCAGGAACTGTGAATGCATATAAACTGTTTTCCTTCTATAAGTTGCTTTGGTCATGATGTTTTGTAACAGCCAATGAAAAGTAAATAATGCCGAAGTTAGTACCAGTGGCGGGATAGTGCTGTGACAAGTAACCCCACCTTGCCTTTTAGAGGAACGTGGAAAACCTTGTGATGTTGCAATAGAAAAGGGGTCCTTTGATTTCTATAAGCATGGATTAATGGGCCTTCCTAGGGGGAGCCCTGAAAGACAGTTGTAAAAACAAAACAGACTATAGGGGCCTGGATGAAGATATTTTGGAGGGAATAAAGGACACTAACACCAACCTGGCTAGAGGCTATTTCTTTGATATTTGGGCAAATGATATGTCTGACTTCTCCTCTTCCCCCAATAACTTGTCTAAGATTACATTGAAATTTGATGGATAGCATGCATGTGAACACACCAACTGGGCATTCTAAAGAAAGATGCAAGGTAACTGAAAACCTTCACAACTCAACTCTCCACTTGAAATTCAACTCCTCAGTCTCATTCCTAGTTTTGCAACAGAACACCAGGTTAATCCTTCCTCACTCACTGTGCACATCTCCTGTGGATCCCAGAGGTCTCTCCCTTCTGAATTCCACTCCCCACTTGTTGCTGTATAGCATCCTCCAACTACAGAAGGCACTCCTGCAAACCCATTTTCCCTGCCTGTATGAAAGCTAGATATGATAACTGCAGATGTTATTCCCTCCATTATCCCCCGATCCAATTCTAAGTGTCATCCCCAGCTGTGCAGAAGAACACTTGTGGCAGCCTTCCCTGTGCCCTGTTTTCATCTCCCATGAATCCTACAGAACCTCTATGTCTATCCACCTTTGCCTACTCATTGCTTTGTACAAGAGCCCATCCCCAGCAGGCAACCCCTGCTAACTCAGGGCTCTTTCATGCCAGGAAAAGTAAGTTGAAGGAGGATCTACATCTGTCCTGCCCTTCCAGAACAAATCCCCCAGTCTTACTTCTACCTCTATAGCAGAAGCTCTGGGGTGAAGTCTCTTCATTGTCTCCCCCCCCATTCCAAGAATTCAAAATAATCAGATGCTGGTTGAACACTCTTCTGTACTCCCCTAGACTATCTCATTTCTAAGCATCACCTCCTTGTACTGAGAAACACATTTGCTCCATAGAGCATCCAGGGGTCACAATAGCTGGTACAAAGAAAATTTATACCAGGCAACACACAACCTTCACATTGTTTAAAAATAAAGAGTGAAAACAAAAACCAAGGAACAAATAACCCATCAAAGATAATTCCAGGAATCAGCACCTAGACCTATAGTCATCCCAATGTCAGATGCATAGACACCTAAAAATACACAGTCATGACAACATGTCTCAAAAAGAGCCCAGCTATTCTGCAATGTAGCTGAAGCACAAGGAAAAGAGCTTAAGAGGTTGATGAAGGAGAAATGAGTAAAGTCCTTAAAGAAATCAAGGAAAACATAAGTAAACTGTGAGGAAATGAACAAAACTGTTGAAGAACTGGAAATAAAAATAGAGCCAATAAAGAAAACTCAAACTTAGGGAATTTGGGAAGTGAAAAATTTAGAAATACAAACAAGAACAATAGAAGCAAGCTTCACCAACAGAATAGTAGAGATGGAAGGGAGACTCTCAAGCAGTATAGGTAAAATAGAAGAAATGCATTCATTGGTCAAACATATTATATCTAAAAATTTCATTACAAAATATTCTTGAAATATGGGACACCATGAAAAGACCAAACCCAAGAAATATAAAATGGGAGGAATTCCAGCTCAAAGGCCCAGAAAATATTTCCCTTTTCCTTTTTCTTTTTTTAATTTTAATTTTATTAATTTATTCAGATTACAACTCAATTGTTATCCCATCACTTGTATCCTACCATTCCTCCTTCCCTCCTGCTTTCACCCTATTACCCTCCCCTGGTCTAAGACCGAGGGGGACCTCCTCTCCCACTATATGGTCATAGGCTACCAAGTCTCATCTTGGTAGCTTGCTTATTCTTTCTTTGAGTGCCATCAGGCCTCCCCACCAATGGGAGGTGTTCAAATATCCAGCACAAGAGATCATGTCAGAGTCAGTCCCCACTCTCCACATAACTGTGGACATGTCCTGTCCATTGGGTAGATCAGAGTACAGGTTCAATGTTTGCTACTTGTATTCTCCTTGGTTAGTGCAATAGTTTGAGCAGAACGCCCCCTGGTCCCCGATCCACCCATCATGATGTTCTTCTTGTACGTTTTTAGGACCCTGTGGGTCTTTCTATTTCCCCACCTCCTATATTTCTCTCACCTAGAGTCTTAGTAGGATGTTCTAACAGCTATCCCAATCTCCTGGTAAGTGAAAACTTTCATGGGACATGCCTTTTGGGCTAGTGCCCAGTTATAAGTGAGTGTATACCATTTGAGTCTTTGTGCTTCTGGGTTAATTCACTCAGTATGATCATTTCTAGTGCCATCCATTTGTCCACAAATTTCGGGAATTCCTTGTTTTTAATAGCTGAGTAGTATTCCATAGTGTAAATGTACCACAATTTCTTTATCCATTCTTCTACTGAGGGGCATTTAGGCTGTTTCCAGGTTATGGCTATTATGAATAAGGCTGCTATGAACATGGTTGGGCATGTGTCCTTGTTGTGTGGTAGTGCATCTTCTGGGTATATTCCTAGGAGTGGAATATCTGGGTCTTGAGGAGGCCCTATTACCAGTTTTCTAAGAAAGTGCCAGATAGATTTCCAAAGTGGTTGTACAAGTTTGCATTCCCACCAGCAATGAAGGAGTGTTCCTTTCTCTCCACATCCTCGCCAATATGTGCTGTCACTTGAATTTTTGATCTTAGCTATTCTAGTGGGTGTAAGATGGAATCTCAGAGTTGTTTTGATTTGCATTTCTCTGATGACTAAAGACGTTGAGCATTTCTTTAGGTGTTTTGCAGCCATTTGATATTCCTCTGTTGGAATAGAATTAAAGACCCAGAAATGAATCCACACACATATGTTCACTTGATTTTTGACAAAGAAGCCATATCTATTCAATGGAAAAAGGATAGCATATTCAACAAATGGTGCTGGTCTAACTGGATGTCTACATGTAGAAAAATACAATTGGACCCATATTTGTCACCAGGCACAAAACTCAAGTCCAAGTGGATTAAAGATCTTAACATAAAACCAGAGACACTAAATTGGTTAGAAAAAAAAGTGGGAAAGAGTCTGTAACACATTGGCACAGGAGACAACTTCCTGAGCAGAACACCAACAGCCCAGGCCTTAAGGTCAACAATTAATAAGTGGGACCTCATGAGGCTGAGAAGCTTCTGTAAGGCAGGAGACACTGCCAACAGAACAAAGTGACAGCCTAGAGACTGATTTTCTTTTTTGTACTTTTTTTCTTGAAATATCCTGGCAATATTTTCCTGTGGCATTCAAAATTGACTACTTGCAGTTTTATCTGGCAAAGCTATGCTAGTGTGAAGTGGGAAAGTATTTACTGTAAAGTGATAAATAGAGAAAAAGAGAGGGTAGAGACACAAAAAGAAAAGAGGAAAATAAAGAATAAGCAGTGGATCCCTAGGTAATGAAATGATTTTCAGATGATGCTGTATTGCAAATATACATGATTTGTTTTGAACTTTGATTCAAAGGGGGGATTTTATTATTCTAAATAATCACACAAGTTATTGAATTGAAAATGAAATAACTATAAGCTTATCCAATCTAAAATTATCAGCATGAATCTCATGCTGATTTACAAGTTATGATTATTCTATCAAATGTACTCATTCAATGTGAATTTCTTCATTTATTCTAAAAATACAAATAGATACAGATTTGATACAATTACCTCTTTTGATGGCTCTGAAAAGAGGAATCGAGGTAAAGACGTGATCTAGTACAGCCAGGGTAAAAATCTCCAAAGCAAGACTCGTAGTATTGAGAATTTTCTGAGAGCCACCTTAGTTTGTGAGCCACATACAACACGCAAGGAGCACACCAGCACCAGCTTTCTCTTTGGCTGTGGTCAGCTGGTGACACAGATGAGTTGGGCTTCTCAGGAAATCCTGTGTGGTTGGCGATCTGCCTCTTGTCATCAGAAGCAGCAACATGCTGCCCATGTTCCTTAGCCTGGTGTGTCTTGGTGAGTTTTGCTGGGAACTAAGGGTGTGGAATAGCATGGTGGGAATATCAGCCTGGGAGGATAAATATTTTCACATCAGAGAGCCTGGCTTCCATGTGATGTTGGATGTTGGTGCATGTGTACATATTCACTGAGTGGACTCTGATTTCTTTTTTTCTTTCTTTTCTTTTTTTAAAATTTTATTTTATTAATTTATTCATATTACATCTAAATGGTTATCCCCTCCCTTGTATCCTCCCTTTCCTCCCTCCCTCCCATTTTCCCCTTACTCCCCTCCCCTATGACTGTGACCGAGGGGGACTTCCTCCCCCTGTATATGCTCATAGGGTATCAAGTCTCTCTGATTTCTAGTTTACAAAGCCCATTAAAGTCAGGCGGACAGAGAGCCGGATCATTGGGAGGATATAGATTAGCTATCATCTGTCTTTCTCTCCAGGATTCTTCCTGTACCAGAGGACGTGGGCAGAAGTGGGTGAGTTTGACCCCAAATCACGGAGTATTTTCCATGCTACATAGAAAGATCTTCCTGTAACAGGAAAGAGAACAGCAGAGGGATTTGGCTGTTGTATAGATTAACAGGAAGACCTCTTTTAAATGGAAAAGTAGAAGACCAGGAACTATGCTCTCTGACTCTGTTCTGGAAATCTCCAGATATGCTCTCCTTTGTTGACTCAATTATCACTTAAGACTGTAAGAAACTGTAAGAGTTCTGAGTGTCTAGGAAAGGTGAAGTCATCTATATGATGAATAAGGGCACATAGCTTGGAACAGCAGTCCCTCTCAAGACCAGATGTGGATGCAAGATCCCCAGAACATCTATGATGGTGGAGTACGTAGAAGTCAGCTGGTATTGTACCAGAAGAGGTGTGGGAGCTTTGTACTGTGCTCTTGTACTTACAGATTATTCTAATGCAGACTCAGCTGCTAATTGCTTTTCTGAGGCAACCTGATGTCCTTAATTCTTCATTAATGGCTACATTACTATATGTAACTGATTTTCATAGTGCATTTGATCCATTATGCAGTATTTGCCGAAATGTTTCAGTAGGGTATGGTGCTGCCAGGAATTATGAGTGTATAGGCTTGGAAGGAACCCCAGAAGCGTAAACAAGGAGAGATACTGACCACCAAGAAAAAGGTGCTGCTCCTTTTTCCTCTCTAATACTGAGCCATTTTCTCTTCACAGAAGTTTCTACCAAGGTCGTCCTGTCTGCCTGGCCAAGTCCCATAGTCCCCATTGGAGAGAATGTGACTCTGCATTGTCATTCTCAGCTTGGGTTTGAAATGTTCCGTTTGTTCAAGGAAGATGTGGTCAATATTCGAGAGTTCCAAGACATCTTATTCCAACAGTACTTTGACATGTACCCCGTGACCATGGCACATGGGGGGACTTATAGATGTCAGGGCTTTGATCCTAAAGCCCCATATGCATTGTCAGAAATCAGTGACCCTCTGTTGATAATAGTCACAGGTGAGATGGCTCCTCTTAGAGGTTTTCTTCATTATCTCAACATTTCTATTGGCATTGTGAATCTGACTATTAGATAGGCATCCCCAAGAATAGCAGTTATATTCTCAAGTTTCTCAGGATTCAGAGACGTAATTACAGGTAGTCAGGACAGTGTTTTCCTAATAGTATTCATACCTCATCCCTATTTACTATGATTATTTTTCATGTGGTTTGATGGCTTGTTTTTTAACCTCTGCCAATATATCATGTGCAAAAAAACCTTAGCTCCAATGTTGAATGTGTTGTGACAGAGATAACTTTTAAGAGGTAGAGATTAATATGAGATGGTTAGGTGATGAGAGATGCTGTATTCAAAAGGTACTAATATAGTTCTCCTGAGACTCTGGTGATTTCTCATCAGATAGTTGGTACAAAAGAACTCCTATATGGAAGAGGAATGAAGTTGAGGATGCAATGCGTGTTTTAATCAGTTGATTTTAAGATGAATAAAATGCCCTGGATGGACCACGGTTGTTACAATATCTCATAAAGTAGGAGGAGGATAGTGAAGATCAGAGCAAAGAGGCTTCAGACATACTTCATTTTTCTAATTCTGAAAAATATATACACAAGTCAGAGAATGCAAGATGCTCCTCCAATTGGGAAGAGGAAATGAAATACATTCTCCTCCTGGGGCCTTTGGAAAAAATGCAATCCTTAAGCCATGAGACTCATATCGGTGAAGTCATTTTAGACTTCTCACCTCCAGAACTGTAAAATATTGCATGTGTGCTCTCTTCCTGTGTCATCTTTGTGGTCATTTCTAAGATCTAAAAAACATACCCAATTAGCACCTAAAAAAGATACCCAAGTCAAAGACAACCAGGAAGAGAGTTACCAAACGGCCAGGATAATCAGGTTGAAAGGAGGTGGGCCTCATTGGATTCAGACTCAGGGCTGTTCTCTGTGAGCAGTGCCCACAGACAGAGTCCAGAAACACTATTTGAAGCAGTCCAGGAACAGGAGGGAGATGCAAGATACATCCTGTCAGCTGTTAAGATACAACAAGCCAAAAATCCCACTTTTCCAAGAAAAGAATCTATGGAATGTGTCCAAATGTGCCCTGAAGCCCAGCATGTTATGTTTTCTACCATGACTCATCTTGGAAAATGGATAAGAGGTCTGCAGTAGATAATTGTAACAGTCGCCTGTGTGTGGCAATTCCAGTAGGGTGGAGTCTGAAACTATTAATGAATTGAACAAAAGACAGAAGACAGAAAAAATTGATATGTATGTGGGTAGGGACTCATAGCCAGAAAAGAGAACATGGAGATATCGGTAGGAGGAAAAAATTGAGGTGGGAGACCCTCAGTTATTTCAGTTCCATTAGGTGACTCTCAAACTTACAGTCATTTTGTTTTTAGGCGCCTATAGAAAGCCCTCCCTCTTGGCCCTACCTGCTCCCTCAGTCAAATCAGGAGGGATGGTGACATTGCAATGCTGTTCGGAAACCATGTTTGAAACCTTCATTCTCGTTGTGGACAAAGAAGAGGTAAATGACATCAATCTATATCTTGTTGGGCAGCCTTATGCTGGTGGCTCCCAGGCCAATGTCTCCATAGCTCCTGTGACTGCTGCACATGCTGGGACCTACAGATGTTATAGTGCTCGCAGTCGGCATTCCCCTGTGTGGTCAGAGCCAAGTGACACCTTGGAACTGGTAGTCACAGGTGAGTGTCTCTAGACATATTCTGTAAACTCTGGTTTATATAATATTAAATATTCTAGAATTGAGAAGTCTCAGGAGATCAGGAGGATAATGACTGTTGGGCACTTATGGAGAGGAGTCACATGGAGAGCTTTAATGACAGGAAGGGAAAAGTAATATATTGTAATATCAATAGTAAAAGACATAAAATTTCAAAACATAGACGGAAGTATTAGAAAAACTATGAGCAGAGACCAAAAAAAGGAAAAGAAAAAGAATAGAGAAACCAAGGTTATACAACATCTTGGTGAGAAAGGCTCTTTTTAATCTTACCATACAAAGAGATCTGGGAAGTTCATAAATTGAGTTTCTACTTCACCACAGCTCTCTTCCTGACTAGGAAAAGCTGGCATGTCCTGCGCCTAATGTGTTCCTCACCTGACTCTTCAACATGTTTCCTCACACTGCATTTAGTTTGACACTCACTATTTTTAAAATTTATTTATTTTTTATTTTATTAATTTATTCATATTACATCTCAATTGTTATCCCATCCCTTGTATCCTCCCATTCCCCCCTCCCTCCCATTTTCCCCTTACTCTCCTCCCCTATGACTGTGACTGAGGGGGACCTCCTCCCCCTGTATATGCTCAGTGGGTATCAAGTCTCTTCTTGGTAGCCTACTATCCTTCGTCTGAGTGCCACCAGGTCTCCCCATCCAGGGGACGTGGTCAAACATGGGGCACCAGAGTTCGTGTGAAAGTCAGACCCCACTCTCCACTTAACTGTGAAGAATGTCCTGTCCATTGGCTAGATCTGGGTAGGGGTTCGAAGTTTACTGCACGTATGGCTGGTGCCATAGTTTGTTAACACCCACTCTTTTCAGTGGCTAAGTACTAATGGTCTTACATTTGGTCCTGGGTGACGAGGCTGAACTCCAATGCCTGTGTGTTTGTCTTTCTTCTCTACATCTCAAAACTAGTTTTTGAAGTTTACATTCTAAAGTGATCACTGTCTCTTTAGGAGAAAACCACATGTTTTGGTTCAGAAGAGATAATTGGAGTCAGGATAAGAGCACTCTGCTGCTCCTGCAGAGGACCTGGGTTTGGTTCCCTGCACCCATATAGTGGTTCAAAACAGATTGTACCTGTTGCTCCAGAAGCAGGAATGTTCTCTATGGCCTCTTCATGTGTAAGGCGTGAATTTGGGGTCACAGGAAGTCTGTGAATACAGTGGATAGTCAGCATGCACAAAGGACTACAAGATTCCTCACAGTTGATCTGCCCTTGAATCTCTCTCTCTCTCTCTCTCTCTCTCTCTCTCTCTCTCTCTCTCTCT
>OU015759.1:5223733-5265811 GCA_907169655.1 Acomys percivali | reverse complement strand
CTGCATTTTGAAGTTCTTGTGACAGGTGGGACTGTTCCACTCATAAATGTTTCTGTTCTTCTCCCAGGCTCTGTCATCCAGAATTACACCCTGGGCAATTCGATCAGGATGGGTGTGTCAGGGTTGGTCCTGCTGATTTTGTTGATTATATTGGGTGGTGCCTGGTGGAACCATGAGAAGTCATCACAGGTTGAAATGAAGGAAACTTCTGCTAGAACCCAGAGAACAGATGACCTAGTGGAATGAACAGTGGAAAGAAATCCAACGCTTTGATATCCCCCAATGGATATGGAATACACTCAGGGTTGAGTCTTAGAAGGTTTCTAGGGGTATTTGGAAGAATAGGCAAGGAAAACACCAGAGATATTAGGTGAGCTCATTAGAGGTACCAGAGAAGAGTTCTGACAAGCTTAAACGAATTAGCAGAAAGCATGTGAGTTTTCTTTTGGCTTGTAGAATATTCATGAAATATTTTCCTCCCATTTGCTTGTAACAGAATGTATCATTTGTGTTTGTTTTTGTTAATGCTGTAGTTATATTTCTGCACCTTTAATTTCATTCTCCTTTTACTTTCTTTCACATTTATTCCCCTTTTCCCTATTGTTATTCTTACATTAATTTCTTCTTATTTTCACCTCATTTATGTTTTCATTAATACCCTCATAAATTTCACTTTTCTCTTTACTGACTCTTAGTTTCTGCTCTTAAGAAAAAAGACAGTATCTCATTGTGTAGGTCTGGCTGTCCAGAAACTCACAGAGATACCATTGCCTCTATCTCCCAGGTGCAGGAGTAAAGGCATGTGCCATTATGTCTGGTGTTTCTGTTTTTTTCTAAAGCATGGATCCAAGTGTGTAAAATAAATCAACATTTTTTTCATGTTACCTTCATTATCATCTGTAAACAAACTGGAAGTGTTAAAAAATATATTAAAAAAATACCATTTCTCTGAGTATACCCATCAAAACTGAAGTCTTTCAGTGTAACATTTTGTTTGTGGAATAAATGATTATGAAAATAATTAAATTTGTATTTAAATTTGTCATGTCAACAAATTATCTTTAACTTTTAATTTATTAAGATAATTTTGTTCCTAGGTGATGATTAAAACGGTCACCTTTCTTTGTGATTTCTCTAATTTCTTATGGAAGTATTACCTGTTCTTAATACCTCAAATTGCCGTATATCTTTTTATAATTGAAATTTCCAAAGAGAATCTCACAGATGAGAAAGGGAGCAAGGGAGAGAGGGAGTAATTTGTTTTTGAGCCAGATTTTCTTATTTATTGGTTATTGTAAACACTTTGGAACTTAAAGAATCTAACTAATTGTTCACCATTAATAGAAAAAAGTGTTTAGTATTTCTCAACAGAACACTATGTGTGGAAATATTTTGACCCTGCTCTGATATGAATATTAGCCTAATAAAGTAGTTATGAATTAGTTGATGAATAGGAGAGTTTTTAAATTTTGCATACAATTCTTAGAGCTTAAAAAGATAAGACATGATATTGAGCATCTTATCAAGGAAATAATTTTTAATTTTTTATTAATGTATATTTCTTGTTCAAACCAATGGATTTCATTATGTCAATTCTATGGCTACCTTGAAAACACTGGCTTCAGCAGGTCACTCTTTGATTTCCTATGCCCCTCATGGTATCTATTCCTCTTCCTAACAATATCCCTTTTACTTTAAACATTAAAACATAATTTCTGGCTATGGAATAAAACATGCAAAATTTATCTTCCTGAATCGAGCTGTGGTGGTTTGAATGAAAAATCACAGCTCTAGGCTCAAAGAGAGACCCACTATAAGGAGGTGGGTCCTCGCTGAAGTAGATGTAGCCTTAGTCTGTCACTGGGGTCAGCTTTGAGGTTTCAGGAGATAAATGCCAGACCAGCGTCACTCTCTTTTTCTGATGCCTGTCAACACCATGTTTGGCAGCGCATCACCATACTTCCTTCCATGATGATAGTGGGCTGTATCTGAAACCGCAAGCCAGCCCTATTTAAACATTTTCCTAATTAAGAGTTGCAAGCTCATGGTTTTTTTTTTTTTACAGGTAATTAACCCTTAACTAACACACTTTGTTACTTGCCTTACTCAAATTATCTTCAGTGCCATCTAGTTTTCTGAAAATGGGGCCATCTGTTATTCATTGCTGAGTTTAGCTCCATTGTAGTTACTAGAGAGATGGCTCAGAAGCTAAGTGTACTTGTTGCTCCTCCAGAGGATCTAAGTTTGGATACTTTTAGATCCTATGTCAGGCAGGTAATAACCATCTGCAAGCCCACTTCCAGGGCCATGGCACTCTCTTCTGACCTCCTTCTGTACCTCCCATCCCACATGGAACACACATACACATAATTTAAAATAAACCTTTAACAAATCTCATTGGGAACTTGGTGTGGTGGTATATGTCTTTAATATTTGCACTTGAGAAGCAGAGGTAGGAAGAGCTTTGCGAGTTCAAGGCCAGCCTGATCTACAGAGTGATTTCCTGGACAGCAAGTGCTGTCCGGAGAAACCCTGTCTCAAAACTAAAACAAACAAGCAAATAAAAATAATCCAATTTTATACATATTCAAATTTTCTTCATCCATTGATTCATACCTTAACTATCATGGATAGTATGGCAATAAATATAGATGCGCAGACATTTTTATTGGGTGTCGAACTTGATAATTTTGGAATCTCATTTTAACTTTTTAGACATGCCCCTAATATTAGTGAATCATATGCTTCAGAAATGAAGCAATGAAGACTGTGTCAGTCATACAAATACTAAGGTGTTTATCCCCATGAGACCGTAAGAAGTACAATCCAAGTGCTCGAGAGTTGGTTCTTCTCTGAAGAGTACTTGCTGTTCTTCCAGAGAATCCATGTTTAGTGCACCCATATAACCCATAGTCACAGCGATCTATAACTCCAGCTCCATGTTTTTATGCCTTCTACCAGCTTCTGTGGGTACCAAGCATTCATGAGGTGAACAAACATGCACAAGGGAAAACACATATAAGATAAAAAAAACCTTTAAAACTTACCAGAAATGAAAACCAAAGGACACTATACAGAAACATGAGAGCTGGAGTCATTCTCAGTGGTATACGTGGCATGGCAAAGTCATGGGTTAATCTGTAAAACAAAAACGAACATACAACCAAAAAAGACAGTATGAAAATTACTGATGAATAGAGAAAGAGAAAAACTATTGTGCTTGTTGCTTGACAAAATCCAAAACAAAAGCAACCAATGGAGGAATAAAGGGTGTGTGTTTGGCTCGCAGTTTTAGAGAAGATAGTTCATTGTGGTGGGAAAGTTACCCCAACAGGAGGTTGAGTCAATTGCTTATATTTTTTATTAATATTGAGTAGTGAAAAAGCAGCAGCAGGAGAAGCAGCATCAGAAGAAGAAGAAGGCAGATAAGGAGGAGGAAGAAGAAAAGGAAGAAGCACAGTCAGATTTATCCTTTCTTCCATCTTATTTCTATAATTTTAGTGTGTATATGGGGAGTGCACGTGTGAGTGTGGGTTCACACATGCACATTATGAATGTTGAGGTCATAAGACAACCTCAGACACCAGCACTCAGGCACATCCACCTCCTCTTTGCCTGGTATTTTGACCCAAAGGCTAGATTACTTAGCCTAGGAATTTTCAGGGATCTACCTGTCTCTGCTTGACATCTCCCAATGGCAATAATGGGATTGCAGTTGGAACTCATTGTGTAATTTTTTCATGTGAGTTCCTGGAATCAAAATCCAGGTCCTCACACTTCAAAGGAAAGCAGGTTAACCCATCATCTGTCTCTCCAGCCTTTCATTGTTCCTTGGTGTCACCCACATTTAATGGAAGTCTTGCTTCCTCAGTTAAACCTTCCTGCAAATGCCCTCCCAGACACATGTGGCAGGTTATCTTAGGTGAGTACACGCCTAATCACAGTAATAATGAAGATTAATCATCAAAGGTCTTAGGTAAATCACCCTTTCTTCTAGATTAAAAGTAAAAAGAAAGGACATGCTTTACAGCAGCACACCCTCTCCATTTAATTTTTAGATTTAGATGGAGAGAGAGAGAAAAATATTGGAGAGATTCATAGAGAAAATTTAAATATATAATAATAAATATATCAGAGGTGGTATCCACATTACATTGCATAATAGAAGATAAAATTCCATAACAAGAGACAAAGTTCATTCTATATATATTTTTAAGTCCATTCTATATTCTCATTCTGAACCAACCTATCAGAATGAACAACATATTGAGCTGGAGAGATAAGTCAGTGGTTAAAAAGAACTGGCTGATTTTGCAGAGGACCTGTGTTCAATTCCCAGTGTCCATATTCACAGGCAGTTCTGGGGGAATCTGAGGTCCTCTTCTGGCTACTGTGGGCACTTCAGGCATGTGATAAGCAGGCATACGTACATGAAAAACAATCATATACATAAAATAAAAATAAATAAGTCTTTTTGAAATATCATACACAATGTTATAATGGGATGAGGAAATGGCATTACTGTCTAGTAAAAAGAGCTTGCCACAAAGCATGGAGACCAGAAATTGTTATCTATTATCTATACAAAAAGGTGGGCATAATTATATGTGGTTGTTGTCCTAGGCTGGAGATGCAGAGAAAGGAAGAGCAATAGGGCTTGATGGCCACGTAGTCTATCCTCCTTTGTGCTTCTACCTTCCAAGTGAGAGAACTTCTCTCAAGAAACATGATAGATTGCTCCTCAGGAAGACTTGAACTGGTTAGTTCTTGTAAGTTTGACACAAACTAAACATATCTGGGAAGACATAATCTCAGTTGAGGAATTGCCTATATCATGTCTGTCTGTGGGCATGTTTTGGGAGACATTTTCTTTATTTCTGATGATGTAAGAGGGCTTAGCCTGCTGTGAGCTATGAAACCTCTGGACAGGAGGTCATGGGTGGTGAAAGAAAACAAACTGAGTTAGCCATTAAGACAATCAAGTAAACAGCATCCCTCCAAGCCCTCTGCCCCAGTTTCTACCTCAAGGTGTCTGATTGGGTTCCTGTCCAGCCTGTCCTTAGTGATGGACTGTAACAAGTAAGAGAATGGAACCCTCTCTCCCATTCCCCAGGTTGGCTTTGGTCAGTGCTTAATACAATAGCAGAAAACAAACCAGGAATACAACCAAGTTGGACTCTGGCTCCAGTGTATTTTCACACTTGCACACATGTACCATACATACAAGGGTGCCTGCACCCAAAACACACACGCGCGCGCACACACACACACACACACACACACAACATTAAATCAGTATAAATTTAATGTTGGGGCCCTATTAAAAGATATCCTTGGCTACATGTGGCTTATTGGTTGTGAGACACTCCTGCTAAGACAGAGAAATTAGTAATTGTTTCAAGACAAACAATCAGAATACACATATTCACTTTCAGTGGTATGTGTAATGCTAGGTGATGTGGGTCAGTAACAGAGTGAATGCTTAGAATGCTGGAGGTCTTGAATCCAAGGCACAGAGTCAAATATTTGAGAATATCAACATGAATGCAATGTATTTTGATTATACTCCCACTTCTATTTTCCCTCCAGTTCCATAATCACCTCCATCCATCCCAACTTTGCATACTCTTTTCTTTTCATAAACAAATAATACCATTTTTTCCTATCCATCCACGAGCCATTCACAATGTATGGTTGACTTATTAGGAACCACTCGCTGTAGTGAAAGTTTTAGTTTCTTTAATGTGTGTTTTTTGTTTGTTTTGGTCCTAAATGTAAGATGTGGAAATGTTTTTAGTTCATGCTCAGTTAAAATCAAACTCATGAAAGGCACGTGTCCTTGGCCAGCTGAAAACAAACAGGTGAGAGGGCTCATAATGTTTTGCTGGAAGCTGTCTCATGCAATAGGAGTGTTCTTGTTAGCTGGAAAAGCAGCCTTGTGTAGACTCTGAGAAAGGATAAATAGAAGCCTACGGACAGTAACACAATGCTTTTGCACCACTAGGCTTTACAATGGTTAACACAGCTTTTCTTGTAGAGGAATGCTGAATGTATGTAACATCTATCAATAAAGCGCCATTTAGCCAATCAGCTGGACAGAAGGACAGGAAGTGGAAGGCGGGGCTTCCTGGAGAGGAGGAGGTTTGGCAGTTGGATAGAGACGGTTGACTGGGGAGGAAGACGAAGGGAAAGATGGCCTGTGGAGCATCATAGTGTCAATTGCTTGGGTTATATGTACTATATATCAGTTTAGAGTAGTTTGTTTACCATGGTTTTAGGAATAAATTTGTATTATTATAGTTTCTGCCCAGCTAGCAGTTTTAAAGTACACTTCAGCCGGGGTCCTGCTCAAACTATGGCACCAGCCAAGGACAATACAGGCGGTAAACTTCAAACTCCTACCCAGATCTAGCCAATGGACAGGACATTCTCTACAGTTGAGTGGAGAATGGGGTCTGACTTTCACACGAACTCTGGGGCTCCATATTTGACCACGTCCCCTGGATGGGGAGACCTGGTGGCACTCAGAGGAAGAATAGCAGGCTACCAAGAAGAGACTTGATACCCTATGAGCATATACAGGGGGAGAAAATACCCCTAAGTCATAATCATAGGGGAGGGGACTAAGGGGAAAATGAGAAGGAGGGAGGAATAGGAGGATAGAAGGGATGGGATAACCATTGAGATGTAATATGAATAAATAAATAAAAATTTAAAAAGTAAAGTACACTTCAGACTCTGTGTCTTTATTTAGTGACTTAGGCTGAACCGATACATATTTAATGTAACAACTGGTCCTCATTTCTCTACACTTTACTTTGCAGAGAGAAACACTCCAGTAAACTTCTTGTGGTACTCTGGCTGAGTCTTGCCACTTCAGCTGACTTGTGCCATTTTAGCAGTCTTGCTGTTTCTGCTGAATCATGCCACTGCTGCTGATTTGTGTGGCTGTTGGGTGTTTGTTATTTGACTGGACTCTTGGTATCCTGACAATGAAGAGTGAAATCTCCCCAAGGATTATGTCAAAAATGTTTCACAACCCCCTTTCCTACTAATCTTATTCCCCTGTCTCATGTCAGAGGGTTCCTATGGAGATAGAAGCATTTAAGAACTCTAAATAAAGTGGGTTTTTGGAAAATCTAAGCCTACAACTCACTTAAAGAAAATTTACTCTCTGTTATCTAAGGACCATCTCTATCTCTCTACGTTTCTCTATCTCTCTGTGTCTCTGACTCTTCTCCCTCTGTGTGTGTTTGCATATGTATGTATGTACATGTGCATGTTTTAATTATCTGAAAAAGCCAGAAGAGTTCATCAAATCTCCAGAAGCAAAAGTTATAGGTGGTTGGGATACACTTTATATAGGCACTAAAACTTGAATTTTCTCCTCTCTATGCAAGAGCAGGATGCACTATTAACTACTTACTAAGCCATCTATCTGTATTTCTAGTATTGAGAAGAACATTTGGAACTAAGGATAAAGATATTTTTAGAGTCCATAACAATACCAAAGCCATCTACCATTTCCATATCAGCAGATAATTCAGGATATTTTCATGCTTACAATGACTTTGAGTTAGACATATACTCAGCAGTGCACAGCCTCAGGTTCTATCCTATGCCCTATGTCCAGAGAGAATGCAATAGTTTTAACTGTTGACCAGACACAACTTAGAGTAACTTGGGAAGAGACTGTCATTGAGGATCTTCTACATAGGCTGGCCTGTGTGCAGGTATTTTGGGAATTGTGAAGAATCAGCTCACATTGAGTGGCACCATTCCCTAGTCAAGTACGCCTGAAGTGAGCAAGAATAGATAATTCAAACAACATAAGCAAGCAACAGACACTCACATATTAATTTTTCTCTGCCCTTGAGTGTAGATACGAAGTGACTAGGTTCTTCAAACTCATGCAGCTGTCACTTCTGGCCTGTGGTAGACTGTAACATGGATCTGTGACTTAAATTCAAACTTTCCACCTAAGTTGCTCTTTGTTGAGGTATTTTATCAAAGCAACAAGAAATGAAACCAGAAAAGATAACAAAATAAATCGCCATGTAGAAAACGTCCTGTGTCAAAGACCAGAGAGAAGGCATTGAGAGAGAAGGCAACAGCCTACACACACATTGTAGAAGTGTGCAGGAGGTTTCTGGGAGGAGCTTGGGAATGTCTTTAGTGCTACTTAGAGCTTCATGTTGTTAAGTTCTCCCTGAGTAAAGAAAGGGTCAAGGTTGTTTGTCAAGGTTACAGCATATGTTTCCTGTGGTGTGAATATGAAATGGCCCAAAAGAGCTCATGTTTTGAGTACTTTGTGTCCAGTGGGAAGTTTGTGGAATCTTTGGGACAAATGTCTAGTTGGTGAGTCTATGAGAAATATAGCCTGACCTTGTTCCCAGCCATGATCCCAGGCTCCTGATCCACTAAGATATGAATAACATACACTGAAAGCTCTTGTGCCCACTGACCTTTATGTGAGTCCTCAATTTCAGGTCCTGATGTACACCTGGTAAATGTTTAGTTTCTAAGAAAGGAGTTTGCCATGTCTAAGCAAGTCTACAAGGGGAAGTGACTTGGTCAGGTCACTGAGGCTGTGGGAGATTGAACCAGAGGCAGAACTTTCCCTAACACCTGAGTTCTGCCTGTGTTCTGAAGCTCTTCAAAAAATCTCAAAGCAAGTTTTCACTGAACCCTTGTAAGGATGTCAGATCAGTGGAAACTGTGGACACTGGTAAAGTTGGGGGGTGGGGTGGGAATGTAGTTATTGGATGTGGGATGTGGTTATCAGTGTGGTGCAGCAGCTGCAGTTACAGTGTATCTAGTTCTGCTTTTAAAAGGCATCATAGTTTTATAAGGCCCAACAATCTTGATCTTTGCTATCTGCTGACAGGAATTGAAAACCTCCATTTACATAAATGCCTTGCTCATGGAAATGGGAAATATATGTATCACTAAGTGAAAGAAGCTCATGCCAAAAGACTATGGATGGTCTGATTTCAAGTGAGCAATGTTCTAAGGAAGACAAAACTCATAGAGGCAGCCATTGTTGGACTTGTAGCCCAGTATCAGAGCACTTGCCTAGCACATGTGAAACCTTTGGTTCTGTGATCATTACTCTTCATTGGCAACTTGGTGAGATTTAGTAACACTATGGGATCATAGCCTTGGGTGTGTCTACTAAGCAACATTTTTAAACCTGTAGCTACTTTCCCTGAATGGTATCCTAGACTGTATAGACAGAGAAAGTGAGCTGAGATCCACAGGCATTCATTACCTTTTGCTTTCTGCTTGAAGATGCAATGTAACCAGGTACTTCAAGGTTTTGCTATTGTGACTTGCTCACCAGAATTGATTTTACTTTGAACTGTGAGCTAGATTGAATCCTGTTTCCACTTAGTTCTGTTTGCTAAGGAATGTTATCTCAGCAACAAGAGAAAGAGGTGACAATGTGCTTATATCTTCTTTCTTTTGTCTGCTTCTTGTTAATAAAATGTGAATAGAGCCATGCACGACATTCTTCAGCTGGTAGCTTTATTCCCCCTGAATCTTTAGTGAATTGTCATTCATACAGTGGTTTAGAACAAGGCAAATTTATTGACTGACAATTTGGAGGTCAGAGTCTCAACTGATGCTTCTTGTGAAAGAATCCAATACTGAGTCACTTTACTTTCGTGTCTGTGCTCTAGTATCTTCAATGGATTTTTTTTAAATGTTTGTTTCTAAGATGCTGAGATTCAGAGCCAAACACTGGGTGTTTAGGGTGTCTTATGGAAACATAGACTTGCTTTGTAGACCAGGCTGGCCTCAAACTCATAGGGATCTGCCTTCCTTGGCCTCCCCAGGTACCAAGTCAATATTATTTAATAGTCAAAGCCATTGTCCACTGCAGGGCACATTTAATGTGTGAAATATCTGGTTGAGATTTTTACAAAGATCATAACATTAAACATTTAGGGGATTCATTTTGATTATCATTTTAAACATGAGGGAATATGAGCTTTGTGTGTTGAAATGTCTTGCCCAAAGATCGGTGACCATCACTTTTTACACTGGAAACTCACATATATATTCTTATCATTCCATATTTACAAAGAGACAAACACCTGAGCTTAGGGGCATGACACATTCTTTAGAACCTGACACCATTTTGTGAAGCCAATTACTATGGGAAAGTTTGTGAGAAACTCCTTCTCTATGTGGGGAAACTCAGAAACTTTGTGATGATCCCCAGCCCCCACATCCTGTCTGTTGTGTCTGCTGCAGGACTTCAGCTCAGGTCAGCCTCCTGGAGCCTGAGTCATGTCTCTTTATCCCTCTACCGTTCTGACTCTTGGTGAGTCCTGGGATAAATGGAGGAATAGGGAAGATAATTGAGAGAAGGTTGTCTATTCTTCTCTCAGGCCTAAAGCCAGCCAAAGATGCTGGAGACCCCATCAGAGGACGATTGTGTAGGTATAGTGCTAGGAACAGGGGTGAGGCATGTGGCCAAGCTCAACTTTAAAAGAAGTTAGTAAGTGTCTGTTTGGAAGGGAAGATGAATTTTGGGCATTTGTGTTTTTCCAGTGTCGGAGGTTGAATTCTGGGCTTCATAAATGCTAGATAAGCACACTACTGGTCGAATTCTATTCCCTACATCTCAACCCTCTTTAGTTTTTCAAAATCACAAGGGTTATTATGTATTGTTGAGTACCCTTGTTAAGACTTTTTTCTTTTTTCTTTTTTTACTTTTTTCTTTAAAAAACTGTTTTTTTTTTTAAATGGAAAACCAGCTCCTGTTTGTCATATTTTAAAATTGTACAGTTTTTTTTTACATCTGCTGTCTTATCCCATATTTAGACTCTTAAAATGACAAGGGAAAACCACCAATCACAGGTTGAATGGTTTAACAAGTTTACCCCTTCACTTCCTATACAAAGTACGCAGTATCCCTTCAAACACCAGTCAGACCTGGCACTGGCCAACAGTGAACTTCATCTTCAGAGTTAAGAAGTTCAGATCCTCTGAGCATTCTATGACACAGTGGCACTTGTCCAGAGCTGGCACCTGCCCCATGGTTTGGGAACTTAAAATGTACCAGTGGAAAATAAGCTGTTTCCCCTTCAAGGGGAAGAAAGAAAATGACTCATCAAAATTCAACCATTTGGGATGAGGTCTATCTGCCCCATCTCTTCAGGATCCTCTTTTTCTTTCATTTTCTGCATCAGATCAAGAGGGACCAAAACCTAACCTGAGTTACAAGAAAACAAGACAGTGATGGCTATAGAGGGGGTGACCTAGAGCAACTGGAATGCTCCTTTACTCTCCCACATCCAGCGTATGTGCTTCACAGAAAAACAGTAACAACAAATTCACAAAACACAAGAGTTAAAATTACAAAGCCCATTCATCCAGGGATGCTGGAAGGCAGGAGGAAGTGGGGTATGACACAGGGAAAGAGGAAGAAAAAGAAAGTACTCACATCAGTTCAGGCACAGGAGCTGGAAAATGCTAAAAATAAACAAAAACAAAAACAAAACACCTGCTGGAAAGCTCTGGTCCTTTCAGACCTAGGGTAGTGGTAAAAATCCACATAATGGTGTAAGGAAAATTCCAATTCAAAGAGAAGGGAATATGCAGAGGGCCGTTGGCAGTAGGTCCTGCCTTCCATGGCAGGGGAGGAAAACAAAGAAAAGAGCTTCCACATCCTCCACCCAGTCCCACCCATACCCTTCACACCAGGACTCAGTGACCTGCATCACCTTTCAGTTTGGCAGAAGAAGGATGTGGCAAAGGGGATTTCTCTGCAGAGGTTCAACTGCTTAGGTAGACTGTCTTGTGGAAAAGTCCATTGCTTAAAAAGATAACCAAGGAGAAAGAGGCACAATGAAAAAATATATGCTTTTCCATGAGTCTTTGCTTCATTGATGCTGATGACGAATAAAGGAAACAGGATAGAAAAAAAGACAGGCGTGATGGCTCACGCCTATAATCCCAGCACTCAGGAGGCAGAGGCAGGTGGATCACTGTGAGGTCGAGGCCAGCCTGGTCTACAAAGTGGGTCTAGGACAGCCAAGGCTACACAGAGAAACAGTGTTCAAAAAGCAAAAACAAAACAAAAACAAAACAAACAAAACAAAAAGAAAGAAAGAAAGAAAGAAAGAAAGAAAGAAAGAAAGGAAGAAAAAGAGGCAGCCACTCATAAGGGAGAAAGTTTGCATTGCTGTGAGAAAAGCCAAGGGAAGGCCAAATCCAACGTAGTAAGGCCAATTCTTTGTATGTTTGACAATCACTGGTCCATTTCAATTCCTTTGCTGAACCAACGGTACTCAAAGCAGTACAGTGGGTAGAGAAGAGACATGTGCAGCAGACTAACCAGCTGACCCATGAGATGGATGGGGAAGAGACTCGGAAACATCCCCTGAATAAGGAAAGGTGCCTGTAGCAAAAAGTTGAAAAGCATGTCAGCGGTTATTTTGCTGACACTGGGGGAATGGATGAGGTTTCCTTCCCGATGCCTCAAATGCCAAGTCAGCTATATCTTGGAACCCAATGGCACTTGCAACTTTTGCTAAGCGCAAACAGGGGAAATACCCAAAGAGCACCAAAAATTGATGTGGGGAAGAGTCCCAGACATGACTGGAACATCTCCTTGTTGTGATGGATCAGCAATCATCCAGGCTGTTACTGGTTTAAAGCATAGGAGTAAACACTCGATAAAACAAGAGAAGACTGAACCAGAATATTCCACCATTCCAAGCACAACACTGGAAAATTCCGCTAATGATGCTCGGCCCACTCTATGGCTTCTGCTCTACACTCCGGGCTCTCCTCTGGGACAAGATATTACTTGCCCTACTGCTCCTCTCTTCTGCCGGATCCAAGCATCTTGCTTTGAGATGGTACAGATGCCCCAAATGAAGTCTTTGATTCCCCTGCCAAGGTCCTTCAGAAAGGTTTTGACACTGTCAACCATCTCTTCACTTCCCAGAGTATCAATTACCCAGAGAGGAAAGTGTCCTCAAATCTCTCATCATGGAGGGCTATGCAGTTTACCGCCATGTCTCCAGCCCAGGTGCTCACCCACTGAGGCTCGCCTGCTCCTATTATCAGCTCTGTGATAGTTTCTTTTTAAAAAATTATTTATCTTTATTTCATGTGCATTTGTGTTTTGCCTGCATGTGTGTCTATGTGAGGGTGTCAGATCCTGGAGTTACATACAGTTGTAAACTGCCATGTGGGTGGTAGGAGTTGAACTCCGGTCCTTTGGAAGAGCAGTCAGGGTTCTTAACTGCTGAGTCATCTGTCCAGACCCTGTGATAGTTTCTTAAGTCACTCTTCTTCAACTCTTCCAAGATCCACCTCTCTTCCATACCCCCTCAACTTTGTCCTACTTTTTGTAAGCCTTTTAATCCCAGCAGTCAGGAGGCAGAGGCAGGTGGATCACTGTGAGTTCGAGGCCAGCCTGTTGTACAAAGTGAGTTCAGGACAGCCAAGGCTACACAGAGAAACCCTGTCTTGAAAAACCAAAAAAAAAAAAAAAAAAAAAAACCCAAACTTTTAATACCAGTTTGTACTGATGAAATATTTTTAATAATGTGGTCTAGCACTGGAGCATAGTTACCTTACCAGGAGCTACAATTTATTTTATTTTATTTTATTTTATTGACACAGGCTCTTACTATGTATCCCTGGTTTTCTTGCAACTCATTACATAGACCAGGATGACCTTGAAGTCACAGATCTGCTTTCCTCTGCCTCCCAAGTACAGGGATTAAAGGTTTGAGTCCCTAAGACCAGCTCTGGGGCTACAATCTTAAAGAAAACCAACTCAACATCTCTCAGCATACAACCATTACCAATAACTCCAAGGCTAGAAGCAATGGGTGTGGGTATAACTTCCCTTCCAGTTCTGGTATTTGGAATAGCTTGGCCTTGCACAGGTTTTGTGTATGTTGTCACATCTGCATTACATTTATATGTGCAATTGCCCTCTGTGTTCAGAATACACTCTAGTCCCTGAAGTTATCTACTGCTTTTGGCTCTAACAATTCTTTCCATCCCTTATTCCTAAATATTCCATGAGTCTTTGCAGGAGGATGGGTTTAGTATATATGTTTCCTTTAAGGCTGAGCATTCTGCAGTCTCTTTTTCTCAACATCTTAGCCAATTATGGGTCTCTGTATTACTCTCCATCTACTGCTAATAGAAACTTCTCAGATGAGTGTTGAGAGATTCATTAATCAATGGGCCTAATTATAAATAAGGTATTATTACATATATTTAAAATACTTTTCTGAGAATTTTATTGGTGCATGCAATGTATTTTGATCATATTCACACTCATTCTTGCCTGTAAATTCATATCGACCTCCCACATCAACATTTCATCATTTAAAAACTAAGGCACCAGCCAAGGACAATACAGACAGTAAACTTTAAACCTCTACCCAGATCTAGCCAGTGGTCAGAACAGTCTCCACACTTGAGTGGAGAGCGGGATATGACTTTCTCATGTACTCTGATGCCTCATATTTGACCATGTCCCCTGGAGGGGGAGACCTGGTGGCACTCAGAGGAAGGACAGGAGGTTACCAAGAAGAGACTTGATATCCTATGAGCATATACAGGGGGAGGAGGTCCCCCTCAATCACAGACACAGGGGAGGGGAATAAGGGGAAAATGGGAGGGAGGGAAGAATGGGAGGATACAAGGGATGGGATAACCATAGAGATGTAACAAGAATAAATCAATAAAAAAAGATAAAAAATAATTCAATAAATATATTTTGTGCTGTTCATATACTCAAGGGTGTAGGGCCATATGCTAGAGCATGGTCAACCTACCAGAGACCACACCCTTCAAGAAAACTAAGTCTCCCTCCCCCAGAACCCATGAACTGTCACTAGGTCTTCAGCTAGGCATTGGGAGCTTTAGGAACCACTCTCCCATCCATTCTAGCCCTCATTTTACTTTTGGTTTTGAGACATGATCTCACTAAGATCATCAGACTAACTTTGAACTCACTTTGTAGACAAGCAGTACTTGAAGAGGTTGCACAGCTGAGTAGCTTGGATTTTGAGTTTGTGCCTTCCTCTCTAGAACTGAGGCTATCTTTCTTACAAAGAAGGAGGATTATACTCTGACATCAATGTGGAGGAATCATAGGAGGCTATATTTAGTTCCTCCTAGAGTCTCATCTCTAAGCAAACCATGTGGTGAATGCCCTTCTCACTAGGTATTCTCTTTCAGTGCTGCACCTGGGACAGAAAATTAACACACAGGAGGGTGAGTCATGTCTTAAGTTACTTCTGCGCAAGCGGGCAACCTTGAAGAGGACCATGTGCACCTGGGGAAGTCTGGAGGGAGAAGCTTGAATATTCTCTGTAATCATAGACACTCCAAAATTGGCAACCTCTTCTTTCTTCCTCTTTTCCACTTGTATTTCTTTGTTTTCTTGTTTAAGATACTTTTAATTGACAAATAACAATGGCATATATTTATACAATGCCATATGCTGTTTTGATGTGTATTTACATTATGCTGTGACTAACTGAGGCTAAGTTACATGTAAGTCACCTCTGACACTCATTTTATGTAGAAAATAATATGTATCTATTGTTATTCGAGTTTTGAAAGAAACAACCTCTCACTGTCATTAATGGCACATCTTGCATCTCAATGGAGCTTTCTACCTTTGACTAGCATCTTCTCTGTTTCCATCTTCCCTATCCGTAGCCTCAGATAACCATTCTACTCTCATTCTATCTATCTCTGAGATGAATGCCTTTGCATTCCATACATAAGTGAGATCCTGTGGTACTTGCTATTCTGTGACTGGCTCATTTCGCTTACCATTTCCCTATTTACTATGGTTCTCATCAATATCAGCAGCTCCTTTCTGGAGGATGACCACTATTCTAACATGTTTGTGCACCACGTTTTCTTTGTCTATTTACCTACTCACTGACAGTTACTTTGATTCTGTCTCTTCTTTACTGGGAGTCATTCTGTGAAGAAGAACATGTGGCAATACATCTCTGCAGTAGGCTGTTTACAAAGACAATATCATGCCATAGGACAAAGCTTTCACCTTAGAGATCTCTCCCCACAACCAACACCTCTCTTAGGATCCCCTTAGGAAGGTCTTGACAGTCCTTAAATTAAAACGTGAGAATTCAGAATTGATCTCATGTGTCCATCTTCCTATGTGCAATGTGCAATACATCCTTGAATCTGACCACTTACAATGTTTACATTTGTCTACTTCCTTAATCACTTTCCAGCTTAACTCCAAGTCCCCAACCTCCTCTCCCCCTAGTCCAAGTCTCACTCCTGTCTCCTTATTTGTTAAACTCTCTCCTTCTTCTCACAGAAAGGGAGCACCCCAGGGAGTACCAACCCACCCTGGCACCTCAAATCGCAGCAGGACTAAGTGCATCCCCTTCCACCTGAGCCAGCCAAGGCAGCCCAACTAGAGGAAAGAGATAAAAAGGCAGGCAACAAAGTCAGAGGCAAAGTCTATTAGTTTAATTAGTTTGTTCTGAGACAGATTATCATTGTGTCCCTGACTATCTTGGAACTTGCTATGTAGACCAGGCTGGCATAGAACACACTGCTTCTGCCTCTGAAGTGTTTGAGTTAAATATTTGCACCGCCACACCAAGCCTTTAGTCTTTCTCCATCCTTGCATGAATTTCTGTTTTCTTATTTCTAAGTTCCTCCCCTCTCCACTGCTGTCTGTCATCTCTTGTCTCCTCTGCCTGTCTATACTTCCTATGGCTCTCACTCTTTTTGTCACCACGGGGATCACTCCTTGCCATGTAGAAGCACAAATACTATCTATTTTCAACAATTTGATAGTTTCATCAAGCAACTTGTATTTATGCTTTATTATAGAGGTTTCACATGTTTATTTTTCATCCTTTAACTCCCCAGCAAGAGCCTTCTCTCATATATAACATCCAGACCTCTATTTCCCCTTCCAGTCCCCTGAGTCTCTCTCTCATATGTATCCTATCTCCCACTAATCTCTGCCTTCCCCCAGAAAAGATCAGGCTTTCCAGGGATATTAACCAAACGTGGCATAACAAGCTACAATAAGACCAGGAACATACCATCATATCAAGGCTGGATGAGGCAATCCAGTTGGATGAAAAGAGTCCCACAAACATCCAAAAGAGTCAGAGATTCTGGGCTCTGACTTTTAGGATCCCCACAAGAACAACAAACTACTTAGCCATTACATATATGCATAGGACCTAGGTCAGAGCCCTACAGGCTCCCTGATCTCTATGTGACCTCATGCTCCTATTCAGTTGATTCTGTGTACTATGAGTTGTATGTCATCCCTGATTTCAATGGTTCCTCCATTTGTTCTTCCCCCTTCTCCATAGGACTCCCCAAGCTCTGTTTGGCTGTGGGACTTTTCATCTGCTTCCATCAATTGCTGGATGAAATCTCTCTGCTGACCATTTTTCTAGCCTCTACTCCCAGCACACTCTGCAGGCAGAACAACTGTATGTGGAAGGTTTTGTTGCTAGATTGGTGTCCCAGTGCCTCCTCTTAAGGTCTTACCTGGTTACAAAACGTGGCTTGTTCAGTTTTGGAGTTTCAAATGCATTAGGTTTCCACCTTGTCCTTGAAATGCCCCTCAACTTCATGTCATTTCTCCTGATAATTTTCCCTCCCTCTCCTGCCCTGGTTCCTCTTGTTCCCAGCCCCATCCATTCCCAGTCTACCTTGGAAATCTATTCTATTTCCCTTCCTGGGGAGATCTTTGCCCCTCCTCCACTTAATCCCTCCTTGTTACTTAGACTCTTTGAGTCTGTGGGCTGTAGCACGATTATCTTTT
The DNA here is from genome assembly GCA_907169655.1 of Acomys percivali. Classification (NCBI taxonomy): domain Eukaryota; kingdom Metazoa; phylum Chordata; class Mammalia; order Rodentia; family Muridae; genus Acomys; species Acomys percivali. Next base: position 5,247,984 of record OU015759.1, on the reverse strand, counting down.
ACTTTACATCTAATATCCACCTATAACAGAATACATATCATGTTTGTGTTTGCATTTTTGGGTCTGTTACCTCACAGTGATTTTTTTCCCCCTAGTTTCATCCATTTGCTTACAAATTTCATGCCATCCCTGTTTTTAATTGCTGAATAATATTCCATTGTGTAAATGTACCACATATTCTTTCTTAAAGTTGTATTTAAAAACCTTTGGTGCAATATTAAAAAGCAATACAGCCAGGCAGAGCAACGATTGACAGACAGAAAGGGAAAGAACCAGAGGACCAAAGGTCCCTTACGTCACCTGTTCCCCACTTGGACTTTTGTGCATGGTGATAAATATGGATCTATTTGTATTTTTCTACAAGTAGACATCCAGTTAGACCAGCACCATTTGTTGAATATGCTATCTTTTTCTATTGTCTGGATTTGATTTCTTTGTCAAACATCATGTCCATAGGTGGTGGGTTTATTTCTGAGTCTTTGATTTGATTCCATTGATCAACCAGCCTATTTCTATGCTGGTGCCATGCCATTTTTTAAAATTACTTTTGCTCTATAGTACAGTTTGAGTTCAGGGGTGGAGATTCCTCCAGAAGTTCTTTTATTGTGTAGGATTGTCTTAGCTGTTTTGGGTTTTTGGTTTTCCATATGAACTTGAGAATTTATCTTTCAATGTCTGTAAAGAATTGTGTAGGTATATTGATAGGGATTGCTTGAATATGTAGATTGCTTTTGGTAAGATAGCTATTTTTAATATGTTGATACCCCCATTACATGACCATGGGAGATCTTTCCATCTTCTGATACCTTCTTCAATTTCTGTCTTCAGAGACTTGAAGTTTTTTCATTTAAATCTTTCACTTGCTTGGTTAGAGTCACACCAAAATACTTTATATTATTTGTGGCTATTGTGAAGTGTGTAGTTTCAGGCCATTTGTCATTTGTATACAGGAGGGCTACTGATTTTTTGAAATAATCTTGGATTTGGCTACTTTGCTGAAGTGCTTTGCTAGTTTATCAGTTATAGGAGTTTTCTGGGTCAGTGATGTACACTATCATATCATCTTCCTTTGCTATGTGAATGTCCTTTATCTCCTTTTGCTGTCTTATTGCTCTAGCTAGAGCTTCAAGTATCAAAGAGATATGGAGAGAGTGGGAAGCCTTGTCTACTCCCTGATTTTAATGACAATTCTTTGAATTTCTCTCCATTTAATTTGATGTTGGCCATTTGGCCTGCTGTATATAGCCTTTATTATGTTTATGTATGTGTCTTATATCTCTGATATCGTCAAGACTCTATTTTTTTGATTTATTATTTATTGATTGATTTCCTTCACTTTATTGTTTCCATTTTCCTGAATTCCAGTAATTTCTTCATTTCTTTTTATAGGCCTTTGTTATGGCATCTCTGAGGGTTTCAATCTGTTGCTGTATCTTTCTGTATTTGTTTATGGATTTTATTCATTTTTTTCTAGTATCATCTTTATTAAGAAATATTTGATATAATTTTCTTGTACCAAATTGATCCAGCATTTCAGACTGTCACACATAGAACTTCCATTAAGCATGGAATTTCTCAACATTTAGAAACTGGACCACAAATGCTATTCATAACTTGTTTAATCATTTTCCACAATTTTATTTGGGCTGCTACAAAGGTGTTATTCATCCCAAATCAGCAGCGAATAATGCCCCATTTCCCTTAAGGAGGGTTGGGTAAGTTTTTGGTTGCTTTCTTGGGCTATACATGTTTATTTCATTGGGAGTTGGTTATAAATCAGTATTGGTCTTATCCAGAGAGAAAATGAGGTTGGACTCAGGGATGTCTCTCTTTTTCTTTATCATTCCTTTTTAGGTTTGAAGATAAGAGCTGAAAAGAAAGAAGGTGGTCTCTAGAAATATATAGAGACGATAGGACAGAAAGTAGATTATTGAGTCAACTCCTCAGCTTAAGACCTTAATTGTTACTCACAAGGTTATTTTTAATTCATTGGTATAGAAATTTGTATATTGATACAAAATAAGTTTAATTTTAATACATTGGTACAGAATTCAAATTTAAGATTATTCTTCACACACACTATATATATGTCTGCTCTAATATGAGGTATTGTACCCATACCACTCAAGTAGAATACAAGGTTTACCTCCAATACTGTGACAGTGCTATTGCAGGCTGTTTAGGATAAGTAAGACAAGTTAATTGTCAGTTGATCAATTCATAGTTATGTCAATTACTAGTCTATTTATATCACAAGAATATACATCCTAATGTAACAGATAGGTATGACTCTATAGACACATAAGGTAAACTAGTTAGATAAGGTCTTCAAAAACCTCAGAGTCTTACAAATATGGCATTTAAAGATGTTTATATTGTTTTAAGGATTCTTTGGCTATAAGACAGGATAACTCCTGGCATCACCCAGCCTACATCAAAGAAGATGATGAACATCAAAGAACCTCCATATGAAGATGGATACAAATGTGGGCAAACAAGCCACTGTGCAAAATGTCTTCATTTCTACCTCTACCACTGGAAGAATTCTGTCTAAAAATAGGCAAGTTTGGATGCAGGTAGAGTCAACAACCAAACTCTGCCAAGACAGCACAAGCAAGTCCTCAATAGTCCCTGCCTCAAAAATATGTTGTCAGATATATTGGGCCAGAAGTCTGAAATGATGCTCCAATTTTATAGAGAGTTATGGGTGACTGTTCAGGCAGAAAACTGCTCTGTCATTTTTTTTTCAATTTGGAAGCTGCTAGCCTCCATTTCCTGTTTGCTCAAGTAATTAATTTTATTCTGTCTCATGTCTCGGATGTGGTTGAAGACCAAATAGGTTAGTTTCACAGTGAAGCTTAGTTGTTTAGGGGTTAAGATGTATTTAGGTCTAGATAGATGTTTAAAGTTGATAGAGATGAGATTTGATTAGGTACTGATTTACATTCTGAATTTTAGACTCACCAACATAGGAAAATGTTTTCTTCAAGGTTGGCAAACACAAACAGTCAAAACACTAAGAATGTAACATTAATATAATTCCTGATTGTTTTCATGGTTTTCCCTGCTCTATGTAGTTTATTTTATATATGTGTAATAATATAAATATATATATATGTAAAAAATAAAAACTTGTAAGAATCTTTTTAACTTTATAAAAAGAGACAAATTTGCTTGGGAGATATCTTAAAATCCGATTAATATCAAAGTTTTAAACAGCATTAATAAAACAGTACCTTAAATCATTTATCATCACCAAATTGTTAAAATATCTTTTGAGGGCACAAAATGTCATTCACATATGTAGAAGGGCAGGAGGTCGCCTATGCATTACATGTTACAACCATGCATTTGTAAGCTTGGAAACTGACAAGGGCAAGAGTGATACATAACTTGTGCTATCCTTCCAAAAAAGATATGCATATGTGTGTATCCATGATGATTAGCTTAGTCCAGCTGTTTTCACCATGTACATCAAGATATCACTTTGAACACAGTGTGAGTATTTTAAATATGTCTCCTGATACCTCTATCTAAATCTATATCTCTTTATGATTTTATGTAGATTGATTCCACATTCAGAGAGTTTCAAGCATAATGTCTTTTACAGGCACAATAACAATCTTGAAAGAAGGAGCAGAAAAAAGGTAGAGAATGCAGAGGTCCCTGGAATGAGCGGGCAGGCACTGTGCTCTACCGCAGACATTCCTGACTGTGTTCTTCTGAGATTTCCTTGGATGGAGCTTCTCCTGACCCCACATGTGCTCAGGCTTACGGTCCTTATTGCCATGTGATGGGTATCCACATGTGTATATTACATGGGGATGTTCTAATGCTGGAGTTTGGAGAGCTCTTAAATTTGGTAAGAACATGGATTGGTGCACCCAAATTGGCTTTCTGTTATCGCAATGTCCTAAAAAATGCACACACTGAGACTCCTGTTCTGCTCTCTCCTGGGATCTCCGTTTATTCCCAACATCTATGCTGATCCAGATCTTGTGACTACTGAAGGAAGTTTTGTAAGCTTTCTTTGCTCAAGCCCTAATGGATATAAGACATTCTGCCTGGAGAAGACAGGCCACTACTTAATGGATAAGGAGAACTCTTGGCCTCCTACGAAATAGGCAAGATTTTGCCTTGGTCCTGTGAAAGAATCAATTGCTGGACATTGTGGCTGTATCAGTGAGAAATTGAACACCTAGTCTCCATTCAGTAAAAGACTAGAGCTAATAGTTACCAGTGAGGATGTCAACTTTGGTCCTGCCCCAGGTTGGTTCTCAGTACTCTGGTCTCTAATTATGGCTGTTATTTCCTGCTCCAATCTCCTTTGCTTTTTCTTATCCCAAGGCTCCTTATCCTCATCTCACTCAGCACCTGTCCTATTTGCTCTAACTCCACAGATTCTATCGAGCTTTAGTCTTACCAGAGACCAGGAAATACTTGGATTTAGCTCCAGTCTGAAAGATAAGTCACAGGGTTGTCCTTGATTACTGGATAGCAACTGAACACCAGCAGTTCTGGGATAGACTCCTCTCAATGTGGTGCGCACATTTTTAATGGGCATGGTGAGTTATCCTGTCCTTCCACTGAGTTAGAGCCTGTGATAGATGCAGGAATCAATTTACTGTATTGTGGTCTCATCTTACTAGGCATGTAATATTGTCCAAGGATTTCTGGTGGGCAGGCCTGTGCTGTTTTTTTTGGGGGGGTACTTTCATATGAAATAGTCTCTGTGTGGTCAGGCAGGCCTCAGAATGTTTGGGAATGAGGATATAGGATGAAGTTCTGTTTCACTTTCATGCCCTTCAAGGTCTTCCAAGGAGTTGGTCATTGCTGATTCTGTGAGGTCAAGCAGAGCAAGTCAAGAGGAACTGAAGGAATGGCCACCCTCTGAACCCTTGCAGGAGAAATTGAGGATGAGATTTGTCAGGTTTCCTATTTTCCCTGCCATGTCCTTTCAGGTGTCTCTCATGGTCTGGGGTTGAGTGATTGGCAAGAACTCAATTTTGTGTAGATACTTAGAGTAGAGAAGAGGTCTACATAGCTTCTTTCATAAACTTTCAATCCTTTACCCTGCCTCTTTGCTGGACAGAAGTTTATTAGGGTTATATGTTGGTTGATGTCACAAGTAGCCTTCTGCTTACCTTTGGAAAAAGGCATCAGGATGTTATTCGTACTGTTTTTTGTTGTTATTTTGTGTTGTGTTGTTTTGGGGGGACAAGGTTTTTCTATGTTATCCTTGCTGTCCTGGAATTTGCTACATAGACCAGGCTGGCATTGAACTCAGAGAGATTCTCCTAACTTTGCCTCCTGAGTTCTGGAATTAAATGCATGCAACATCATGGCCAGGGTCACCGCTACTTTAAATATGGAGAAAATTAACTTCTTTGGTCAAAAGATATCAAGTTCTGATGACTCTGGAAGAAACAGTTGCAGTTCCTGAACTTACAACACCAGACCACAGTCTGTACAGTTCCAAGCTGCCATCTTGTGGTTTGAGCCTCACTATGCATATTGTGTGATGAAGTCCATTAGGGTCCATCTTGCCACTTTAGGCTCTATGACAGCTAAGGTATTGGTCTCAATATGTGTGCCTGACAAGGAAGGGTCTCCCCTGCTTCCACAACCCCCAAAACAAAGTGCAATGGGAAGGCTGTGACCTGTGAAAGGTAGTCAGTCTGGGTTGCTGTGTGATGTCAAATAAGCTTTTCTCACTCCACATATGTCCGTCTGTTGGGTAAACTGCTCCCTAGGCACTGTGGCCACAACCCCCTCAGGAGGATATGTGGTCCCGAATTTTCCAAGGACTGTGTGATCTAGACTGTTTTACTGTGAGGCTAAGCTCTTAGCTCAGGCAGGTGGCATGGTAGACAGGGACACCGGGTGTTGGGAGATATAGGGGAGCAAGATGCTGTTTCTCGGAGTGTCCTTTATGTGCCATTGTGTTGGAACATGTCATGAAGTGTTTCCTAGCTGAACAGACCTGGATCACCACGCTATCTTTGACTTTATTAGCAACTATTCTCCATTTTAAATGAACTGCTCAGAAAGTGAATCAAACTACACACTTTCGGAGAGGGAAGAGAAATGCCCTTACCCTTCTGAGCATTAATAGAGAAATAATTAGGGTGAACATGTATACTGTACAAAACCATCATCATAAATAATGTGTTACAATACGTGGGTTGTAGTAATAAAATCAGAACATGGCAACATCCAAGCATTCAAATCTACAAAGTTTTATCGTAAGTTCTTAAAATTTTTCTCTTTAAATGTTCATTTTGTGGGAGGTCTAGGAGGCCTATGGAGATGGCATACTGGTAAAGAGTACTTATTTTTTTTATTTAATTTAATTTTATTTTTTAAAATTAATTTATTCTTCCTTTGTGTCTTCTATACTTGAGATTCTGTCTTCTGTTTCTTATATTATATTGGTGATGCTTATGTATGTAGTTCCTGTTTTCTTCCCTAAGTTCTCCCTCTCCAAGATTTCCTCATTTTGTCCTTTTTTACTGTTTCTAATTCCATTTTCAGATCTTGAACCATTTAATTGAAGCACTTCACATATTTGTTTTTATTTTCATCTCATTTCTTTATATTTGTTCAATTCTTTCACCTGTTTGTATTTTCCTGTAATTCTTCCAGTGATTTATTAATTTCCTCTCTTAAGGCCTCAAAGTGTTTGATTGTATCTTTTTGTATTTCTTTTAGGATTTTCTTTGTTTTCTCCATTATTACTTTTAAAAGCATAGATTTAATGTAATTTTCTTGAGTTTTTGTTCTTAGGGAAATCCAACGCTGCTTGCTGTAGGATAACAGGTTTCTGAAGATGCCATATTACCTTGGTTGTTTCTGGTTGTGTTTTTATTCTGGCCTTTAGCCATCTGGTTGTCTATGGCATTGGCTGGTAGATCCCGTTTCCCACTTGAGTTCTTGAAATGGGGGCTCATGAAAAGCCCTGGGCAGGAATCTGGGTGTTTCAATGCCACCCTCCTCAGATTGTTTGGAATAGTCTCGGACTGGTGGGTGGTTCTCAGGGACTTTCCAGAGGCTCTCCTCAATGTATGATCTTGGGGACCAAGAGAGCTCCTCAGGAGCCCAGGGACCTATCTCACGCCAAGAGGAGTCATGGAGTTGGCTGTCCTATTACTCATTTCCTTGCTCCAAGGTTAATGAGGTCCTGTAGCCCAGACATAGTGTTCAGTCACTGTGCTTATACACTGTACTCACCGAGTCAGGAAGCTGAGGTTGGAACTATCTGTCCTATTCCAAGGGCAGGCCCAAGGATAGAAAGTCTCTTCACAGTGAGAGTAAGTGTCAGAGGCACCACTGATACTAAAAAGCCTGAGGCTGAGGCAGGACTAGTGGGAGCCTAGGAGTTTTCCCAGGATTTAGGTGAGTGATTTGGGATTGGACCTGAGAGTTTCCCATAATGTGGGCTCATGTCTTACCTGGGAAAGATAGACTTTTGGGGTTTGGGGGTTTGCCACACTGCCTGTCAGTTGTTTTGCTCTCACTGCTGTCCTGCTATTCAGATATGGTGCACACTTGGAGTGGCCATCTTGGATTATTCTTCAGTAGAGTTTTCAAATATTTTTTTAAAACAAATATGTGTGTTTGAGAAAGAAACAGATGGTACCAGGCAGTTTACAGTGCATGTGTTCAGATGCTTGTGGATGTCAACAAAATTTGCTGAATATCTAGGGCTACAACCAGTTTTGGGCTATTCCACATGGGTCCACTGCAAAAGGACCAAGCAGACCTAACCACTAAAAATGTTTCCATCCCCCAAATGATAGGTTTTAAGTTGTAAGGTTTTATGGGGAAAGGCACACAAGTATTCTATTTATAACAAACCATAAATGAGTTTGTCATTTGAGGTCTCAAGGAACTCTTAAGGTCTGGAATCTTATATTTGGCTCCAGAATTGTGATGCTGGTATTCAGAAATTCATAAAATCATCCCTATGCCCTTTCTTTCTATTTCACAAAGAATTTCTATTGGTCAGGTGAAGCAGGGCACCTAGTGTTCACCAACAGATGCACGAATAAAGAAAATGCGTTGTCTTTACACAGTAATTATATTCAGCCACGAACATCAAGGAAACTGCATAATCTTCACAAAATGGAGTGTCTGGAGTTTATTATGGGAAGTAAAATAAAACAGACCTAGAAAGACAGTAATATATGTAACCTATGACCCCTAAGAAAATAAAACAAGTCATTAAACACCCAGTTCTAGATGGTTTTAGCAGAGGATTCTACCAGACTGTCAAAGAAGAGCTAATACCAATACTCAAATTATCCCACAGAATAGAAGCAGAAGCAGTATTGCCAAACTCATTCTATTAGGACACAGTCAACCTGACACCTAAATCACACAAAGATCAACAAAGAAAGTGAATTTCAGACCAATTTCCTTTAAGAAATTTAATGTAAGAATACTCAATAAAGTATTCACAAACAAAATCCCAAAACATACCAAAAACATCATCCATCATAATTAAGCAGTCATCACCCAGGGACAAATATAAAACACTATCATTAAAAACAACATTGTAATTCACTATATAATCAAACTAAATAAAAAATTCCACATAATCATCTCATTAAATGCTGAAAAAGCCTATGACAAAATCCAACAACCTTTCATGTTAAAAATCTTGGGGAGATCAGGGATACAAGACACATACCTAAAAACAGTAATGGCAATACACAGCAAGGTAATAGCCAACATCAAATTATATAGAAAGTAACTTAAACCAATTCCACTAAAATCAGGATCAAGACGAGGCTGCCCATTCTCTCTGTAGATATTCAAAATAGTATTTGAAATTCTACCTGGAGCAGTAAGACAACTAAAGGATATCAGAAGGAAAAACTGGAAAGGAAAAAGTCAAAGTATAGATATCCACAGATGATATGATAGTATACATAAGTGATCCCCAAAATTCTACCTGACAACTGCTACAGCTGATAAACACCTTCAGCAAAGTATCAGGTGGTAAAATTAATTTTAAAAAAACCACTAGCTTTCATTTGTAATAGTGATAAACGGGCTGAGAAAGAAACTAGGGAAACTACACTGTTATAATAGCCATAAATTAAAAAAAACATATCCTGTAACTCCAACCTAGCAAGTGTAAGGCTTTGATGACAAGAACTTCAAGTATTTGAAGAAAGAAACTTAAGAAGATATCAGAAGATAGAAAGATCTCCAGTGTTCATGGATCGGTAGGGTTAACATATTACAAATATCCATCTTACCAAGAGAAATCTAAAGATTCAATGTAATTCCCATCGAAATTTCAAAGAGCACGCATAGCCTAAACCTAGACTCCCTACACATATGTAGCAGATGTGTGGCTTGGTCATCATATGGGTCCTCTAACAATGAGAGTACAGGCTGTCTCTGACTCTGTTGCCTGATTTTGCATTACTTTCCCTACCTGTGCTGCCATGTGTGGCCTGATTGGGAGAGGATGCGTTTAGTCCTCCTGCAAGTTGAGGTGCCAGAGTGGGTTGGTACCCATGGGGGGGGTTCCTCTTCTCTGAGAAGAAAGAGAAGGGCAAATTGGAGGAAGAGTCATGAACGTGTGACCAGGAAGAGAGGAGAAAGAAGGCTAGGATCAGGTTGTAAAGTAATTAACCTTTAATCCGAGCACTCAGGAGGCAGAGTAAGGTGGATCTCTGTGATTTCAAGGCCAGCCAGGTCTACAAAGTGAGTCCAGGACAGCCAAGGCTACACAGAGAAACCCTGTCTCGAAAAACCAAAACAATAGGATGTCCTCCCCTCTGTCCCAGTAAGTAAAGACTTTCATGGGGCATGCCCCTTGGGCTAGTATGCGGATATAAGTGGGATAACCATTGAGATATAACAAGAATAAATTAATTTAAAAAACTATTTTGAAAAAAAAACAGAGAACTATAAAGAAAAAAAAAGAAAAACCAAAACAAAAAAGTAATTAAATCAATAAATAACAAAATATTTTGTTATAATTGGCTAGTCCCCAGTGCATGATCATTACTTAGCCTGTGGTTTAGACATGTTATTTTCATGTATCAATTTACTTAACTAATTAAAACATTTTCTGAAGCAATCCACTCAAAAACAATATTCCAATATAGTTTGAAGAGGGGGCTCCTGAGGGCCCACCCCTAGATGAGGAGTTATTAGCAGTTGATATCTGCCAGTGGAGAAATAGTCAGTTTTCTTTTTTTCTTTTGATAGTTTTCTTCAAGGATGTGATACTGGGTGCCCACATTCCTTTGGATGTCTCCCCAACCATGTACATACGGGCAGCAATATATGTTCTCAGAGGAAATAACATTGAGAGAAAACAGATGTATTGGAACGGTTATAGAGGAGGAGTTGTAGGAGAGAGTAGAGGTGGACATGAACAAGTTAAATTTTATACACGCATGAAAATTTCAAATAATAAAAAACATTTAAAGATTTATTTTATTTTTATTTATGTTTACTGTGTTTGCTTCTGTGTGTGCATGCAACTGCACAAAGAGTCCCAAAGCCACCAAAGCTCCTGGAAGTGGAGTTATAAGTTGTGAACCACTATGAGGGTACCGGGAACTGACCCCCGGTCTGCTGCAAGAGTAATAAGTACTCTTTACCATAGTGTATATGTACCACAGTTTCTTTATCCATTCTTCTACTGAGGGACACTTAGGCTGTTTCCATGATCTGGCTATTATGAATGAGGCTGCTATGAACATAGTTGAGCAAATTTTCTTGTTGTGTGCTGGAGCATCTTCTGGGTATATTCCAAGGAGTGGAATAGCTGGGTCTTGAGGAAGCCCTATTCCCAGTTTTCTGAGATAGCATCAGATAGATTTCCAAAGTGGCTGTACTAGTTTGCATTCCCACCAGCAATGAAGGATACTACTCAGCTATTAAAAACAAGGAATTCCCGAAATTTGTGGACAAATGGATTGAACTAGAAATGATCATAATGAGTGAGTTAACCCAGAAGCAGAAAGACTCAAATGGTATATACTCACTTACATCTGCATACTAGCCCAAGGGGCATGTCCCATGAAAGCCTTGACTTACCAGGAAACTGGGACAGAGGGGAGGACATCCTATTGGGACTCTAGATGAGAGAAGCATGGGAGAATAGCAATGTAGAAGGATCCAGAGGGTCCTAGAAACCTACAAATAGAACATTATGATAGGCCGATTTGGGCCCAGGGGTCCCACTCAAACTAAGGCACCAGTCAAGGACAATACAGGCAGTAAACTTTAAACCCCTATCCAGATCTAGCCAATGGTCAGAATCTCCACACTTGAGTGGAGAGTGGGATACGACTTTCATACGAACCCTGGTGCCTCACATTTGACCATGTCCCCTGGAGGGGGAGACCTGGTGGTACTCAGAGGAAGGACAGCAGGTTACCAAGAAGAGACTTGATACCCTATGAGCATATACAGGGGGAGGTAATCCCCCTCAGTCACAGTCATAGGGGAGGAGAATAAGGAGAAAATGGGAGGGAAGGAAAAATGGGAGGATACAAGGGATGGGATAACCATTGAGATGTAACAAGAATAAATTAATTAAAATTAAATTAATTCTGATTTTCTTTTTAGTATTTTTTCTTGAATTTTTCTGAAAAAAAATTTACTGTGGTACTACAAATTAATTTCTTACTATTTTACCTGGCAAAATTATGCTAGTAACTAGTGGGAAAGTATGTAACATAAAGTAATAAACAGAGGGAAATGAGAGAGTAGAAACAGAAACAAAAGAGCAAGAAAAAAATAATGAGTTGACCCCTGAGTCTTAAAACAATATTTAGCTGCTGTTGTAATGCAAATGTACATGCTTTGAATATTGATTCAGAAGTGAGATTTTATGATTACAAATGACCAAACAATTAATTGAATTAGAAATGAACTAATTATAACGCTATCCAATCTAAAATATTAGCATAAAACTCATGTTGATTTTCATGTTATTATTATACTAAATGTACTAATTTGATGTGCATAAACTACTAGAAAATATTTAAATCATCTATAAAAGCATCTATTGATACAAATTTTGTTATAATTACCTCATTTGATGGTTCTGAATAAGAGGAATGGATGTGTTAAAACATGTACCAGTACAACCATGGTAAAAATCTTCAAGTGTCTTATAAATAGAGGTCACTGGGCACTGATGTAGTTAGGACAGTATTTCCCTAATGTTATGCATATTCTCATCCCTACAGTCTGTAAATATTTGTCATGTGGTTTGATGGTTTGGATGTTCAACATCTACCTAAAGTTCATGTGCAAAAATATTGGTTCTGAGGGTGGATGTATTGTGATGGAGAGATCTTGAAGCGGTGGGGCATAATATGAGATGATTAGGTTATGAGGGACACTGCGTTAAGAAGGTACTAATGTATCTCCTGAGACTCTGGTGAGTTCACTTCATAGAGATTGTACAAAATATCTCCAATATGGATGGGGGAAGAGGTTGATGATGCAGTTCATGATTTAATCAGTTGATGTTAAGATGAAGAGAATTTTCTGGATTGCCCATGTACGTCAGAGCAGCTACAGTATCTCATAAAAGAGGATGAGGAGGATAGTGAAGGTCAGAGCAAGGCAGCATGACATATACTCCATTTTTCTGGTTTTGAAAAGCTTCTACAAGCCACAGAGTGAAGGAGGCTCTACAATCTGTAAGAAAAAAAATGTATTCTTTTATTGGAAGAAATGTAGTCTTTAAGACATGCAACTCATACCAGTGGGCTTATTTCTATCTTCTCACCTCCAGACTGTATGTATGTATGTATGTATATGTGTGTGTGTGTGTGTGTGTGTGTGTGTGTGTGTGTGTGTGTGTGTGTACACACACACACATATGTGGTTTTCCCGTGTTATCTTTGTGGTTATTTCTAACTGCAGCAACTAGGAGCTAAAAACATACCCAAGTCAAAGGCAAACAGGAGAAGTGATGCTAAGATACCAGTATGGTCCAGGTAGTATTGCTGCCATCAGGTTGAGAGGGAGTGATACTCATTGTATCCAGATTCATGGCTTCTCTGTGTGAGCTGGCACCACAGCAAATCCCCAGACACACTAATTGGATCAGCCTAGAATCAGAATGGAGACACAGGGGGTCTCCTGTCAGCTGCCTGACTGCTGAGGTGTATCCACCCGAGGATTCCATTTTCCCCAAAAGAACATAAAACATATCCAAAACAGAGCCCAAGGCCCAGCATAACATGTTTTCTACCATCACTCATAGAAATTGGGAAAGAAGTCTGTGGTAGAGGAATGCAGCAGTGACCTGAATGGGACAACTCCAGTCAGACAGAGTCTGAAACTATTATTGAATTAAGCAAAATACAGAAAGAAATGGATGGGCGTGTGGGTAGGGAGGCATGGCCACAGAAGAGAACATGGAGATGTGAGTAGGAGGGAAAAAAACTTGAGGTGGGAGAACCCCCATTACTCCAGTTTCCATGAGGTGAGATGAGAAATGATGACTCCCAAATTCACAATTTCTTTGTTTTCAGGAATGGAAAGAATGCCCCCCGCCCCTCGTGACCCTACCAGCTCCTTCAATAAAATCAGGAGAGATGGTGATATTGCAATGCTGGCCAGAAACCATGTTGTGTACAAGGAAGAGGTAAATGAGATCTGTATGTATCTTACTGGAGAGCTTTATGCTCAAGACTCTCAGGGCTACATTTCCATAGCTCTTATGGTGCTGCAAAAGATGGGACCTACAGATATTACACTTCTTCAGTTGACATTCCCATGTGTGTTGAAAGCTAAGAGACCCAGGGACATGGGAGGTACAGGGGAGATTCTTTAGTCTTATTCTGGTTTAAATATGTGTTGGTTACTCTCGAATTGGAAGTTCTCAGGAGGTCATGAGGATAATGAGTGTTGGGTACATATGGAGAGTAGACTTGAGAGTTTTAATGACAGAAAAAACGATAAAAGAAATTCAAGTTCATGTTCTTATTTTTTTTTAATTATAGGAGGTAGAGGTAAGGGAAACAGGTGGATGTAATATATTGTAATATAAAATTTAAACAATTTATTTAAAGAAACATAAATAGGAGTATCAGAAGAGTTATGAGCAGTGACAAACAGCAGAGAAACCATGGTGACACAACACATAGGTCAGAAAGGGACTCTTTCCATCCTTACCTTGCCTAGAGACCTGGAAAGTTCAGAAATCGAGTTCCCACTTTATTTCATCTCTCTCCTTGGCTAGGAAAACCAGACGTACTTTGTGTCTAAACTGTCCCTGACCTGCTGCTTTGCCATGGTTCCTCTCCCTGCCTTCAGTTTGACACTCCCTCCTTCCTGTTGTTGCGTCATAATGGTCTTATATTCATGCTCCTTGGTTAGGAGTCTGAATGCCAACACCTGTGTGTTTGCCTCCCTTTCCCCATATCTCAAAACCTACATTGTAAAATAATCACTGATGTTTTAGAAACACTCAGGGGAAAACTGCCATTTTTGAATCCAAAGAGACAAGCACAGTCAGGTTAATAAAACTATGACGCTGCTGCAGAAGACGTGGGTTTGCTTCCCTGAACCCACATAGTGGTTCTCAAGTGCTTGTAACTCTATAGACTCAGGAGTTATAATGCACTCTTCTAGACTCTTTAGGTACAAGCCATGAATTTGATTACCTGTACATACACCAACAGAAATACAATAAACGTTAACAAATCTTTTTTTTATAATAATAAAATGCAAGAATCTCCGGACTGTATCATATTTTTACAGCATCTGTCTAACATGTGAAGGCAACACCAGACCCTAGATTTGATTCCCAGCATAAATATTATAATATATTTAAATATATACTAGTAAAATATATTGTTGAATAATGCTGATGAAGTTAGAGGGCAGATAAGCATCTTCATACTTGTATAAACAGAGAAACTCATTGACACATAAATGGCCACAGACAAATAGAATAAACACAGGAAGAAGTTGAAGAGAAGGAGCAGGAAGAGGGTCTACCATAGAGGTCCTCTGAAAGACTCCACTCATCAGGGGATCCAAGCAGATGCTGAGACACATGGTAAAACTGAGTTGGATACAGGGAGTCTTATGGAAGAGTTGGTAACAGAAGGTCCTGAAGGGGTCAGGAGCTCCACAAGGAGACCAATGGAGCCAAAAAATCCAGGCAAAAAAGAGAGGGGTGCTTCAGAGATTGATGCGCCAGCCAAGGACCATGAATGGTCTATGGAAAGGACATAGACCCTCTGCTAAGAAATAATAGATACGCAGCACAGTAGGTCCCATAATATGGGGAGTAGAGACAACTTCTGACATGGACTCTGGCCCCCACATGTTGATCACTTCCCCCTGGCTGGGTGGCCTTGCCAGGTCACAGAGGAAGTATAGACAGCCCAGATGAGATTTGACAGACTGAGGTGAGGTTTTAGGACAGGAGGGATTCCCTTTCCGAGGACTGGGAGAGGAAAGGAGGAGGTATAAGGAAAGGACAGTGGGACTGGAAGATGATAAGGAAGGGGGAAACAATCAGGATATAAAGTGAACAAAATAAAAATAAATTGGTTACAGAAAATCCCCAGCATACTATTTCTCCATTAATCTACAATAAAATGTATATTAAGTCATTAAAACAAGACCATGCACCAACCCTACATCTGACAAAGGTCTAATATCCAAAATATATAAAGAACTCAAGAAATTAAACACCACCAAACCAAATAACCCAATTGAGAAATGGGGCTTGGAACTAAACAGAGAATTCTCAACAGAAGAATATCAAATGGCTGAGAAACACTTAAAGAAATGCTCAACCTCCTTAGTCATCAGGGAAATGCAAATCAAAACAACTCTGAGATTCCATCTTACACCCATCAGAATGGCTAAGATCAAAAACTCAAGCGACACCACATGCTGGAGAGGATGTGGGGAGAGAGGAACACTCCTTCATTGCTGGTGGGAATGCAAACTAGTACAACCACTTTGGAAATCTATCTGGTGCTATCTCAGAAAACTGGGAATAGGGCTTCCTCAAGTCCCAGCTATTCCACTCCTTGGAATATATCCAGAAGATGCACCAGCACACAGCAAGAAAATTTGCTCAACCATGTTCATAGCAGCCTTATTCATAATAGCCAGATCATAGAAACAGCCTAAATGTCCCTCAGTAGAAGAATGGATAAAGAAACTGTGGTACATACACACTATGGAATACTACTCAGCTATTAAAAACAAGGAATTCCCGAAATTTGTGGACAAATGGATTGAGCTAGAAATGATCATAATGAATGAGTTAACCCAGAAGCAGAAAGACTCAAATGGTATATACTCACTTCTATCTGCATACTAGCCCAATGGGCATGTCCCATGAAAGCCTTCCCTTACCAGGAAACTGGGACCGAGGGGAGGACATCTTATTGGGACTCTAGATGAGAGAACAATGGGAGAATAGCAATGTAGAAGGATCCAGTGGGTCCTAGAAACCTACAAGTAGAACATTATGATAGGCAGATTTGGGTCATGGGGTCCCGCTCAAACTAAGGCCCTAGCCAAGGACAATACAGGCGGTAAAATTTAAACCCCTACCCTGATCTAGCCCATGGACAGGACAGTCTCCACACTTGAGTGAAGAGAGGGATTTGACTTTCTCAAGTACTCTGGTGCCTCACATTTGACTATGTCCCCTGGCAGGGGAGACCTAGTGGCACTCAGAGGAAGGACAGCAGGTCACTGAGAAGAGACTTGATACCCTATGAGCATATACAGAGGGAGGTAATCCTTCTGAGGAACAGTCATAGGGGAGGGGAATAAGGGGAAAATGGGAGGGAGGGGAGAATGGGAGGATACAAGGGATGGGATAACCATAGAGAGGTAACAAGAATAAATTAATTTAAAAAAAAAACAAGATCATGCTTCACTTCCCCGAAGGTGATAGAAAATATATCCTTTATTAATCTGGTCTGGCACATTGTGTTGCCACCAAATCCATTACAGTGCTAAAATTCATATACTATATTAATATTCTAGATAATGACAGCATGGATTAAATTCAACTGAGGTTCACTGGTACATGGGGTCAGGAAGTATCAGTGAACATCATTTTTAAAACCACAAACTCAATTTTGTTTGTGCTGAGGTCTGTTTTGTTTTTGATACAAAGTAACATTTTATTATAGCATGTCCCTCCTGTCAGATCCATACCTGCCTTCCCCTTGAACACTGAACAGGGTGGGCCAATGACCAAGGAACTAGCCCCTGTCCTGCAACTGTGGGAGTGAGACCTTGAGCATGGTCTGCAGCTTTTCTCAGTTGTCTGAGCTAGAAAATGCATGTCTGTAAGGCACAAGACAGCCTTGAGAGCTGCAACTCTCTCTCTCTCTCTCCCTCCCTCCCTCCCTCCCTCTCTTTCTCTCTCTCCCTCTCTCTCTCTCTCTCTCTCTCTCTCTCTCTCTCTCTCTCTCTCTCCCCATGTCATCTTGTCTCTGTTTTCCTCTTGAACATACCATAGTTCACTGCTTCCAAACTTCCACTCAGACATAGACCCTAGATGTGGTAATCCTTAATGGTCTACGTTTTAGAAGGGGAAAGAAATGAATCCTGATTTTTCACAAGGAAATTGTCTCAGACTAAGGACCATCATCCCCTGGGTCCCTCTAGCAGGCTTGAGAAAAGCATAGGCTATTGTAAGTCAAAGTGATAACAAAGGACTTTCAGGTGGATAGACACATACCCATGACTGGTCTCCAAGCCTGAGTCCAGCAACAGCACAGCATCACACCTAGCACAGTTGATGAGGAAAAGTTGAAAGCCATAATCAGACTTGTGCACAGACTCAGAGAGTAGGAAGGGCAAAGAACTAATGAAAGGATGAATGAAAATAGTGGCTACTGTGAGACTTATGATGACCAAAGGGTAAAGGACACTGGAAAAATAATTTTTTAAGAGAGAAAAGAGCTTTATTTTGAAGTTCCCACGATGGATGGGTCTGCTCCATTCATAAATGTTTCTGTTCTTTCCCCCAGGCTCTGTCATCCAGAATTATACCCTGGAGAATTCAATCAGGATGAGTGTGACAGGCTTGGCCCTCCTGATTCTGTTGAAAATAGTGAGTGATGCCTGGTGGGACCATGAGAAGGCACCACAGGTCAAAATGAGGGAAACTTCTGCCAGAACCCAGCAAAGAGATGACCTGGTGCAATGAATCTTGGAAAGAAATCCATCTGCTGTGATATCTTGAGTGGATGTATAATGCCCGCAGGTTGGGTCTTAGAGTGTTTCTAGTGGTTCTGGAAGAATAGTTGACAAAGAACACACCACAGATACTAGGTGAGGTCCTTAGGTGTACCAGAGAAGAGTACTGACAAGCTTAAATGAACTAGCAGAAAGCATGTGAGTTTTCTTCAGGTTTTTGTTTTTGTTTTCTTTTTTTTTTTTTTTTTTTTTTTTGGCTTTTAGAATACTCCCATCCTTTCTCCCATTTATTTGTAACCGAATGTCTCATTTGTGATTTGGATGCCAGATGCTGTGTGGCTGACGCTGTGTTAAACCTTTGTTATGCAGGAAAGCCACTCTGCTCCAGTTTTCTAAAGAGCTCAGTGTGTTCAGAGTTTGTGATTCCCAAGCCCATAGGAAAGCCAGCCGGGTTGGGGAGGGGGCTTTTGGGTGGGGCTTTCTTTTTATCTTCTTTATTCGTTTAGACTGAAGAGCCCCCAAGCCTGTGTTTTGGAAAATGGCTCGCTGGTTCTCTCATCTGCTTTGCTGTGCTGAGCCATCTTGCTGGTAGCTGCTTCTCGCTGTCTGTCCATTTCTCCCTTCTGTTTGCAGCCTGCTCCTAAGCCTCTCCAACATCCACCGCCCTTTGCAGCCCGCCCTGTTGCAGCCCCTGTAGATCGCCACTGCCCGCCACAGTTCCCTCTGGATGCCATGCCAATCACCTCTGCCTGCAGCTCCCCGCCATTCCTGCTACTCCCCGCCACAGCCACAGCCACCGCCACTGCCTCTGCCACAGATTGTCTGTTCCCCAGGTGGTCAGTGATCTTCCCGTGTTCAGGGGGAGCACAGGCCTTCCGAATTTTGTTACTTTTGAACTTAGGAGTTCTACTGCTGCAGTTGGGGGAGAACTTGGTGTAATCTGGTTAAGAAATCAGACCAACTCCCTGACTCAATTACTCTGGCTCCTAGACACGGTCCTCACAGCTAGGTGCCATCTTGGAAAATCCAAGCTTTTCTTCTTTTAAAATTAAATTTATTATTCATTTTACATCCTGATCACAGCTCCTCCCTCCTCTCCACCAAGAGCCATCCTCCCACCCTCTTTCCCCTTTCCTCCCCTACCTTCTCCTCAGAAAAAGGGAGGTCCTCTTATGCAAACCCACCCTGGCACATCAAGTCACATCAGAAATAAGCACATTCCCTTCTACAGAGGCCCAGACAAGGCAGCCAACATTGTGGAGAGTGATATGAAATCGGGCGACAGAGTCCATGTCAGAGACCACCCCTACTGTACTTCCTAAAGGACTCACGTCAAGACCCAGCTGCCCATCAGTTATATATGTGTAGGGGGCCTAGGTCCAGTGCATGCATACCACAGGCCAGCCGTGGGTGAGGTGAGGGCTGAAGCAGGGTAGATGGAAGAGTCATGAAGAAGGGAAGGAACTGGACATGACGATGAAGACATATATCCTGACTGGCTGGCAGTCAGAATGCTTCTTTATTCATACAGAACTCAGTAGGCAAGGCAGAGGGGTAGATGCATGTTGTTTCAAAACATAGATCATATCACTTTTGTCCCTGGACACATGTTTGAACTTTCTCTTAGTCATAAGTTGAGTTGTCATTGATAAACCATGACAGAACAGAATTATCTTTGTCAACCATTTTCCATAATCAACCACAAAGCCCAACTTTTTTAACAGTCTTGTAGTTTCAATGGCATATTTTGCGAAAGCATGACAGACTGTTCTCAGTTTCTGGAAGTTCCAGCAGTTTCAAAGACACTAGAATGAAAAAAAATCTCCAAGACAGCCTGGGAAGATGTCCTGTCCCAAGCAGTGCATTGTCAACTCTTAATAGTCATAGTGTTAATTGTCATTAGGCCCAGTAAAAGTCTTCAGGCCAGACCTGCTGTTCTGCCATAATGCAATGTTTATATTTTATATATTTGTACAACTTATTTGCAAGGCTAATCTTGGTATTCTTTTGTTCCTCAGTCACATGACATCATAGTGACCTTGTATGGATTAACTTTTTCTAAGAAAGGGGAGGTATTAATGCTTTGTTTTTTTTTTATCACTTACCCACACCATTCTTTGTCCATCAGTATAAGAAAGAGGTTTTTAATTTGATCTGCTGCCAACTTCTCTAGCCTACCAAATATTGCTTACTTTTTAAAGTTTATCTTGTTCTGATTATCTTGTTCTTGAGTAAATGCAGAGGCAGATGTTCTAAGAGTATCCTATAAGGAGGTCTCTGGCATATTTCACTTGAGTCAAAACCTACAGGGCATAAAGAAGACCTTCAAGTAGGGCCAGAATAGGATATCTACCAAAAATCAGGAGGGGTATTATAGTCATTACATTCCTGGGGATGCTTAGAAACAATAATCCTGGGAGAGGGTATAAGTGATTCCATCAATCCAATATCCCCAAGTTGTAGAGTACGCTACACATGGAATCAAGGCCAAAAGGTAGGAGAGTGCAAAAACAGCAATTGCATCAGTTGGCTCGGCTTTGTTGGAGCTATGTCAAATATCGGTGTTATCTTTAGGACTCTACTGTTCCAACTAGATATGGCTGTGCCACATGCATGCTCTTTGGTTGGTACTTCAGTCTTTATAAGCATTTATGACTCTAGGTTAGTTGACTCAGTTGGTCTTTTTGAGGAGTTGTTTTCCCCTCCAGGACCTTCTATCCCTCCCCTCACTCTTCCACATGACTCTCCAAGCTCCTCCTAATGTTTGGCTGTGGGTCTCAGCATCTGTTTCAATCTGCTGCTAGGTGGAGCCTCTCAGAGGACAGCTATGCTAGGCTCTTCACAGCAAGTATAGCAGCATATCATTAATAGTGTCAGGGGTTGGCTCTCTCCTATGGTGTGGGCCTAAGGTAGAGCCAGTCATTGCTTGGTTATTCCCTCAATCTCTGCTCCACCTTTATCCCTACATGTCTTATAGGCAGGGCAAATTTTGGGTCAAAATGTTTATGTGTAGGTTGCTGTACCTCTCCCTCCTATGGGAAGCATCACCTGGCTACAGGAGGGGTATACGTTAGGCTACATGTGCCTCAGCTTCTAGCACCCCGGGGGTGCTAGTGTCACCCCATATCCTCCTAGGAGCCCACCCAGTCACAGATCTCTAGATTATCTCAAAGATGCCCTCCTCAGTTTCCTTTCATTCACCCAGCCTGCTCTCCCACCTCTGATCTCCATCCTCCCCACACCCTCTCCAACTCACTTTCCTCTCTTCATCCATTTTGATATCTGTTCTATTTCCCCATTCTGAGTGGGATTCAAGCATCCTCCGTGGGGCTTCCTTGTTACTTAGCTTCTTTGGGTCTGTTGATTAAAGTGTGGTTATCCTCTACGATAATGCTAATATACACTTACACATGAGTGCATACTATATATGTATTTCTGGGTCTGGATTACCTCACTCAGTATGATATTTTCTAGTTCCATCTATTTGCCTGCAAATGCACGATTTCCTTGTTTTTAGTAGTTAAGTAATATTCCATTGTGTAAATGTACCAGTTTTTTCTTTTTCTTTTTTTTTTGGTTTTTTTTTAAATTTAAATTTATTTATTCACTTTACATTCCAATCATAGCCACCTCTCCTCCCAGTCCCACAATCCTTCCCTCTTCACTGTATTTCCCCATATACCCTACCTCTCAGAAAAGGAAAGCTCCCCCTACCTATCCCATCATAGAACATTGCATCAGGACTGGGCACATCCTCCACTACAGCTGTCTAGATAGTCAGTTTCACCAGGGGAAAGTGATCAAAAAAGAGTATAAGAGAATCCTTATTAGATGTAGACCTCAATCTCTCTACACACACGTGTGTGTGTGTGTTTGTGTGTGTGTGTGTGTGTGTGTGTGTGTGTGTGTGTGTGAGAGAGAGAGAGAGAGAGAGAGAGAGAGAGAGAGAGAGAAGAGAGAGAGATTATTTAACTAAAAAAGCACTCAAAAGTACTTATCATCTGAAACATTTGTGAATGTTAGAAATATTTTATTAGATTGGAAAATCCATAATCTACTATAAAAGGGTCATGAGACTCTCCACTTCATTTTCTGGTGATACCTACTGTGGCTGCAAGAAAGGTAGATTGTTATACTCACTGACAACATAATAGGGCTCAGGAAGTTGTTGTAGTCTTAGGAGCCTATCCAAATATCAGACAACATCTACAACTTCAGAAACTTCTCCTGACTTAACACCCAAGCTATCTGAAACATGCATTTACTAATAAAAGAGCACAAAATCACTGTCCCCGAACAGCCACACATACAAAGTTCTTCAGTGTTCTGTCAAAGAAAGGGGGTCATAAAAACATTAAGAATGTCCCACCTTTGAAACCTAGGTACACAGATCTCATCCAAGATTGAGATTGAGTCTTGACAGAAAGCCTCCTTTCCACCTTGAGCAGCAAGTACTTTCCTCAGCTATTTGGACACTAATGCACACATAAGATTGCAGGGTTAACCCAGAAGAGTTAATCCGGCTACGCCTAAAGTGACTATAATTCATGACGTATGAACCATGAATAAGGTGACCATAAGGCAAGGATTGAGAAACAAGCATGGACGCAAGTTCCTAGTGAGTTGCTTTCTCACTTGGTAAATGTTGTTCCTGTTGTGGTTGAATATCTGATGTGTTGTCATCAGAGAATCAGGTGAGATACCATCTGTTGAGGCTCCAAGTCATCTGTGAGAAGAAGTTCTGTGAGGGTGGGCCAGTTGAACAAATGATGGAGACCTAGTGCAGGAGGCTCTGAAGGGGAATGGACAGCCATAGATCACCTTCAGCTGGAATGTTTTTTTTATTAATACTTTTATTTTATTACACATGTATAAAACAAACTACATACAGTGGGGAGAACCACGTGACAATCATGAGAATAATGAGTTCTATACATGTTACATTCATGGTGAATTTGCCATCTGCATTTGAAATAAGTGTCTTTCCTGTCTTGTTGGGTCTAAATTTCTGAATTAAATTCAATATCTATCCTATTTCAATTAGAATAGCTTAACTTCTTTAACTTAATCTAAGACGATCTTGTCCCCTAATCAACTAAGCTTGGTTGTAAAACTATACTCTCTTGTCTTCAATGCCCCTCAGAGACTTGAGAAGGAATAAAACTTAAGTTCCTGAGTGAACCAGCAGTGTGGGTTAGCAGCCTCCAACATGTACAAATTCAGCTGGAATGTTACTTTTCAGCAAGACAGTAGGAATATTTATTGCTAAGTCCCAGCCATTGGTGACATGAAAATAATTTACACAGAAATAAAGAGATTCCAGGAAGATGTGATACTGATATTATAAGAAGAAAACATAGCCCAGTGCTGGTCTATAATACCAGCTGAGAAAGACAGATCAGGTGTTGATCTGGGCTTAATGAGGTTCTTTTTGAGAGAGAGAGAGAGAGAGAGAGAGAGAGAGAGAGAGAGAGAGAGAGAGAGAGAGAGAGAGAGAGACTAGATCCTGCTTGAGCTGCAGCAGTGTAGAGACCAAAGGCAGATTACTGGATAGGGAAGTTCCTCTTCCTGTGAGGCTGGTAAAATGATTGCGTTGTGATAGGAAGGACAAACCACTATAAAAGGCCTCATGCTAGGTATCTTCCCATCTGCTTAGTCACTGTCCCCAACCATCTGCAAGGTTACAGTAACTTGAGGAGAGGCCATGAGTGGAACACTCACAACTTTCCTCTGCTTTGGTGAGATGTGAAGTGGGGGGGGAGGAAATCCTACTGTGGGGGTGGGGAGGCTCTATTCAATAGCCCAGCATTATTCCATCAAGTCATCTCGGAAACTCAAAATGCAACTGTGGAAGGGAGGGCCTATCAAGGCCTCAGGGACAAATCTCTCAAAGCAAACTCTCTTCCGGGACTGGCTTTAGGTCTCCGCAACCTAGTGCTTGCATGTAAATGTCCTTAGTTGTCTTTTAGAACAAGAAAGAATCAAAAAAAAAAAAAAAGAAATAAAGAAAAAATAAAGAAAAAATAAAATAAAATAAAATAAAATAAAATAAAATAAAATAAAATAAA